>CM038678.1:168703771-168868182 GCA_021605205.1 Aegilops longissima
AGGTGCGTCATGCCGCCTCGAGCGGTTTTGAAGGGTCCCACCATGTCGAGTCCCCAGACCGCGAAGGGCCAGGCGATCGGTATGGTGCGGAGTGCTGACGCCGGATGGTGGCTGCGTTTGCTGAAGCGCTGGCATCCTTCGCACTTGAGGACGAGTGACTCGGCGTATTCGATGGCCGTTGGCCAGTAGAAGCCATGGCGGAACGCCTTGGCCACGATGGACCGAGATGCGGTGTGGTGCCCGCACTTGCCCTGGTGAATGTCGAGGAGGATGTCGATGCCGCGGTCCTGCTCGACGCAGCGCTGGAACATGCCGGTAGAGCTGCATTTGACGAGCTCGTTGTTGATGATGGTGTAGGTGGATGCCCGACGCTGAATTTTCCAAGCCTCGGTCTCGTCCATGGGGAGAACCCCGTTCTCCAGCCATTCTGATATCGGTAGGGCCCAAGATGGGGCCGTGATGGTGGTGAAGACGGCCACCTGGGTGGGTTCCGAGTCGGCGGCTCCTGGGCTAGGTTGAGCAGCCCCCAAGTTGGTGGCAGCGACGGCCGGGTCCGGGGTGATGGTGGCCGGGTTGAGCTGAGCAGCCCCCAGGCCGGGTTCAGCAGTCCCCGGGCTGGGTTGAGCAGTCCCCGGGCCGGCTTGCGGCGCGGCCGGGTCTTCTGGGACGTGGATGGACTCGGAGTCCAGCGACGGCTTGCGCAGGTGCTCGAGGGAGATGCTGGATGGGATGGATTGACGTGACGAGGCGATCTTGGCGAGCATGTCGGCTGCCTCGTTCTCCACGCGCGGGACGTGGAGGAACTCGCAGCCATCGAAGGATCTGGACAGCTTCTGGATGAGGAAGCGATAGCTTGCCATGTTGGAGTCGCGGGCGTCCCACTCTCCGGAGCACTGCTGTACCACCAATTCCGAGTCGCCGTAGCACAGGATGCGTAGCAGAGTCGGTCACCCTTCGGGGATGACAGTACGATGCCGGCCCCTAAGCCAAGTTGCATCTTGGAACCGTCCAAGTGCATGCGCCAGTGCATCGAGTCGGGAGGCGGCAGCATGTACTGGGTCTCGGTCCAGCCGACGAGGAAATCAGCCAGGGCCTGAGACTTGATCGTGGTGCGGGGCTCGTAGAGGATGGTGTGGCCGGCTAGCTGGATCGCCCACTTGGTGACCCGTCCGGAGGCGTCCCGGCACCCGATGATTTCTCTGGTAGGCGCCATGCTGACGACGGTGACGACATGTTCTTGAAAGTACTGCTTCAGCTTCTTGGCGGTGAGGTACACGCCGTAACACATCTTCCGTAGTGGGGTACTTCGCTTGGAGGTGGAAACGCCGCTCGGGTAGTAGACCGGACGCTGGACGACCTGGATCTTGCCCTTCTCCGGTCGCTCGACCACCAGTACCGTGCTGACCGCTCGCGAGGTCACGGCTATGTAGAGCAACAGCGGCTCCTTGTCGGTTAAGCGCGGCCGGGCGGGTCTTGATAGAAACATCGCTTGAGGTCTTGGAAAGCTTTGTCCGCCTTGCCGTTCCATTTAAACGGGCTTGTTTTCTTCATTAGCTGGTACAGGGGCAGTGCCTTCTCGCCCAGCCGGCTTAGAAACCGGTTGACCGAGGCCAGGCAGCCTGTGAACTTCTGGACATCGCGTAGCCGGGTTGGCTTGCGCATGCGCTCGATGGCCTTGATCTTCTCCGGGTTTGCCTCGATGCCGCGTTCCGAGATGAGGAAACCGAGCAGCTTTCCGGCTGGGACGCCGAAGACGCACTTTTCCGGGTTGATCTTGACCTTGTATTCGCGGAGGTTGGCGAATGTTTCCTTCAGATTGTCGAGGAGCGTGAGGTGCTGCTTGGTCTTCACCACGATATCGTCCACGTACACGTGGATGTTCTTGCCGAGATGCGGTAGCAGGCACTTCTGCATGCAGCGTTGGAAGGTGGCGCCGGCGTTCTTCAACCCGAACGACATGGTGATGTAGCATTACACTCAAAGGCGTGATGAAGGGCGTCTTGAGGGCATCGGCGGGTCCGGCTTGATCTGGTGATAGCGGAGTAGGCGTCGGGAAGGACATCGATTCGCACCGCGGTCGAAGTCGATGACTTGGTCGATCCGCGGGAGGGCGAACGGATCCTTGGGACAGGCCTTGTTGAGGATGGTGTAGTCGATACACATGCGCCTGAAACACTTCCATTATGAAGCCGGCCGCCAAGAGCTTGGTGACCTCTTCACCAATGGTTCTTCTCTTCTCTTCGGAAAATCGACGGAGGGGTTGACGGACAGGCTTGGCGTCCTTGCGGACGTGGAGTTTGTGCTCGGCGTACTTCCTCAGATACCCGGCATGTCTTTGGGGTTCCATGCGAAGATATCCCGATTCTCACGGAGGAAGTCGATGAGCTCGCCTTCCTATTTGTTGTCGAGGCGGGCGCCTACGACAACGTAGTTGCTGCAGCTGGGGTCTTCCGGGTTCAGCTTCACTTTCTTGGTTTCCTTGGAGGGCTTGAAGGCGGCCTCATCGGCCGGGTCCAGGGTCGGGATCGACGCGTCGGAGGCCTCGCCGGCCAGGACGATGATCCGGTCGAGCTGGCGCCGCTCCTAGGCAATGACCAGCGACTCGGCCAGCTTGGCGCCGTCTCGGGCACACTCCAGAGACTTGTAGTAGTCACTGGTGATAGTAATGAGGCCCTTGGGACCCAACATCTTCATCTTCAGGTACGCGTAGTGGGGAACCACCATGAACTTGGCGAGCGCGGGCCGGCCCAGCAGCGCGTGGTACGCGCTAGACAGGTCCACCACCTCGAACCAGATTGGTTCGCGTCGGAAGTGGCTGCTTTCGCCAAACAGGGCGTCGAGCCGGACCCGGCCAATGGGCGAACAGGAAAGGCCGGGTACGATGTCGTGGAAGACGGTCTGGGTTGGCTCCAGGTGTTCGGCCTTGAGGCCGAGCTTGGTCATCGTGTCGCGGTAGAGGATGTTGATGCTGCCGCCGCCGTCGATGAGGACTCGGGAGAACTTGCAGGTGCGCCGTGCGACGATTGTAGGGTTGAGGACGAGGGCGTATCCACGCGGACTCAACATGACTGCTGGGTGATCCTCTCGGGTCCAGGTGATCGGGCACTCCGACCAATGCATGAAATCCGTCTTGTCCGGGACGACGGTGTTCACCTCCTGCCGTAGGAGGCGCTTGCTGCGCTTGTCGTCGCCGAGGCTGGTGAAGACGACGTAGGCCGCGCTCTGGTTCGGGTAGGCGTCGTTCCGCATCGCGCCGCCGGCGGGGGGCGGCGGTGGAGGTGGAGGCGGTTGTCCCACGCCCGGAGCCGGAGCCGGAGCCGGAGGAGGCGGGACGTCGCCCCTCATGATGCGCTTGGTGATGGTGCACTATCGAAGCGTGTCTGTGGAGGGTCTTGCGCCGCTGTGGTGCTTGCACCGATGATTATGCATCTCAACGACTCACATGTCAGAGGCAATGTTTACTACAACTAAAGAATAAATAAAAAATTGATCGACGCTGCTGACAGCAAAGGGAGTCCCATTCGAAAATATCAAACGCATGTCTTGCTAAAATCAATGAGCAAAATTTGACAAGGTTGTCCCATTCCAAAATATCAAATGCCTACGATTGTGGAATGGGCAGGGTTTGCCATCAGTTCAGACATTGACACGGCACCTGGTGCTAAATAAACTAGCTGTTCTTTTTGTGCAGTTCCACCAAAATCAACCAAATTCGCGCGTAGCTTGTATGATTTCGCCCTTATATGTTGCAACGCCTTGAACTTATCGGCACCTCCTTTCTTGTGGTGGAAATGAATGATTCGATGTATTCATGAACATTTTGTGCAGTTCCCATTGAAATTGAGCTGAGCACCCCTGTTTGCACAAATACAAAAAAGTGATTAGTATAAAGCAAATTGTACTATGAATTGACAGTTTAAACAGGCACCTACATGGTCCATGTAGAGCACACTTTTAGAAAAATGGAACTCACCAGAAAGAATCCTAGAATAGCATTGTACTCGCGCATCACAGCAAAAAAATGGAGATTTGTCAGTCCTTCTGAGCTGAAGTTAGTTTGGTCTTGTGGGGAGTAATGTAACCATCCTTCAACTGCTCCTTCCGATGAGAAGATAGACAGGGCTTCTTCATACTGGCATAATCGGAACTAGTCACTTCATGTAGTCCATATTCTTCTTTAGAGGAAGATGATCCTGTTGTGCAAAGACAAGAGGACAACTAAATGCTAGCATCCCTGTTTGCTCAAAAAAGGAAAGGAAATATTTAAAACAGCTCAGATGAAGCACTTCTCAAGGACAATACCATTTTTTCATGATAGTATCTAAACAGTAGCACAACACCAATATAGATGACAAAGCTCAAATCATATGGATGAAATCAGTGGGCGAGTACCAACCTTTGTCAGGAGGCTTATTATGTGGAGCATACAGATGAAGCACTTCTCCGGAACCATCTGTTGCTATCTACGGTGGTGGCCATGCTTACTATATACTCCTCGATTAGTTTAATGTTTCCAACATCTTCTTGTGCAGTTCCACTAAAATATATGGTATCTTCAAAGAAGATCCTTGTTTGCACAAGTAGAGATAATTACGTATTACATTAAGAGTGGCATCAAATCAGTGGCAAAACAATTGCTCGTTCCAGCCATAGCAATAAATTAAGATACAAAACTATATCATTACTTGTGTCATCACAGTTCCAGTGCTTCATTACAGCACCGGGAGTTGATTTTTGTTTTTCTTCCGCTTGTTCTTCCCCTTCATCACTTGGTTCAATAGCAGACAAGCTTCGCCTTCAATGTAAGATTTGGCATGTCAATTAGGGAGCACAAGTATAGTACTAAACTTAATTTTCTGATGAAAGTGGCAAAATATAGGCCAACAGTTGTGAAATATCCTTATCTTACCTCAATGGGATATTACGGTGCACATACAGATTGGAAGTCTTGTCTCCATTTGTGCAGTTCACTAAAATCAAGCAACATTATCGTACAAGTAGCACAACATCTGAAAGCACACTGCAGAATCATGTGAAAGAAGGCTAGTACTGACCTCTCATGATGCGGAATTCAAACAACTCACAAGAAGAAGATCTGAACCAAATTTGCCAACACGGATAGGAAGTAAGATCTCCTCTTGTGCAGTTCCACTAAGATCAAGCAATCAAGCAACATTGTTGGTGTGACATTTTGGTTGAACTGCACAAAACACTCTTAAAACAAAAGTGTTTTGTGCATTGCAACAAAAGGTCACAATGGCAACGAGGTGAAGTAGATAACCATGTTAACACAGAGGTGCAAAAGAAACAACTAGTGGTCAATAACGGTGGATGACACAGAAGCCAACAAAAAGAAGCATCTACCTTATCTAAATGGGAAAGAAAGCAAGACAGTAGCATTACTCAAATAGTGGCATTGATTAATATTAACATAGTGATTATATTAACAATAAATTCATTAAACATGTAATTTGCTTTTAACTATGGCATTGCATCAATTTTCCAGCGGCATTATTAGAGGGTGTTTGTTTATAGGGACATTTTGATGTAGGGACTAAAAAACTCCGTGTCAGTCCCATCTAAACCAAACAGGAGGGACTTTTAGGGACTAAAAGTGGGCATTTGGGACTAAAGAAAGAAGACCCCGAGGGAGTCTTTTTGGGACTTTTTCCAACAGTTTCCCCTGCCATGCATCACACCTTGTCTCTATTAGTTCATTACTAGGGGTAACTTGGTCTTTTAGCATGTCATTTAATAACCTCTAGTCCATGTTTAGTACCTGGAACCAAGTAGGTAGGGACTAGGGGTTTTTTAACCAAACAGGGCCTTAGATTAACAACAACTAATGAGTTGCACGGGACAGTGGATGCACCAGCACCATGTGAATCTACCGGTGTACTGTGGTCATGCACAGTCTGTTGCAACAAAGAACAAACAACCAAGGAGCATATTTGTGTTGGTCCCAGTTTGTTATCTTTAGACACCTTTCCCTATGTGGCGCAGACAAATCTAGTCTGCTCAAACTCTACAGCCTTGTCCCCAAAACAAAAGATCTTAGATTACAGATGTGCGTACTGCATTTGTCATTGTTTTCCCTTTTCGACCAACGTAGGTGCTGGATAGCCAGTCTGTACTAGTACTTTCACCCCTTCCTTTCCTCTTTGAACAGCGTCCTAGATTTATGCGATACAACTTTCCCCACTACTTTCCCCCATTCCTTCCTCTTTGAACCACGTCCTAGATTCATGCTATACAACTTTCCCCCTTCCTTTCCTCTTTGAACCACGTCCTAGATTCATGCTATATACAACTTTTCCCACTACTTTCCCCCACTCCTTTCCTCTTTGAACCACATCCTAGATTCATGGTATACATGCAGCTAGAGCAATGCATGTGGAGTAAGTAAATTATACCTTAAGGTTCTTGGGGCGTGGTTCGGTGGGCGACGAGACGACCGCGAAGAAGAAGGCACTACAAGAAATATGTCAACTAGTGACCTCCACTATTGGTCACTGAAAGGTCATTGTTTTTCATTTGTGACCTTTTTTTGACCAAAAACAGAAGGTCAAAAGTTGAGGGTCGTTAACTGACTATAGCGACCTTCTCTGTGAGAAGGTCGTGGGCGTTCTGACCAAAATATTCCTCTTGTGGCATTTTGGTCACTAGCAACCTCCACGAGCCACGTAGGCATCCAGCGTGGCAAGGTGATGTGGCACAAGATTCAGCCGGTCCAATTCGGTTTTCTACATGGGCCTAGCCCAACAATTCAGCCTATATGTGTTTTTTTTGTCATCAATTTTGGTTGGGTTCATGGGCCAAGCCCAATATTGCAGCCTTTTATTGTTGGGTTGTGGCCTTTTTGTCTAAGCAATTTAGTTTTCTTTTTCCCAAAAGAAGGTTCCACTAGTCGAGATGGGTCCCGATTGTCATCATCAATTGGCTGTAGCCTTTTGGTATGATACACAGGAATACAATTTTGCACATATATATTGTTGAGAAATTTTCATAATTTTTCTTGTCAAAGCAGCATGTACACAGAATACAATTTTGCTATCAAAGCAACATTTCAAGCGTACATCTTCATGACATCATACATAAAACCAGCAATAAAAGATTACAATATGCCATTTGGCTCAGATCTTGCATGCACTGACATCTCACATTCATGTACAAGAGAGGAGGAGGGCTTGAGTTGTCTGAAGGATACGCATTCTGAAGGACACAAAAAGTAGAGGTATTATTTTGGACAATAAGCTCCAAGACAACATTGTAGGCTATTAACATAAAATAAGTTATTATCAGGTTAAGCCACACTTTTAGAGCTAGATCAAGGCACAAAATGTTTATTTGGTTGGGTCATGCTGCAACAATCACATAGAAGCATAATTATAAGCACAAATACACCAATCATCTCAGTTCAAGCAAATCATCTATAGTAGCAAAGCATGAAAAAGGAAGCAGCACATGGCAGGAATGTTTACAACAGTTCAGTTGATGACTTCAAATAGGAATAATGTATACAAGTATAATACAAAATATGAGAAACTATCACGATGCAGAAATGGTATCACGGATATATATAGCTGATATATCACAAGTACTTCAATGATGATTGAAATGTTTTACTCAATGTATGGAACTCAAAGAACTTTTCGGTTAGTCACCGACATCGTGCATTTTACTCATACAAGTTTAAAAAGACTACAACAGTACCTAACTAATGTTGCAAATTATATTGCCGATGCATACTTTGTGATGAGAAAATGGTTAGATCATCATCCAACGACATTCAACATGTACGCCATACAAAAAAAACTGGCAGTTCTCCTCGATTGCTTGTTCAAGCTGGATTAGAGTTATAAATGAATGTTCAGACTGCCCTTATATTTTATAGCTAGGATCACACATTGCAGTTGTAACCACAATGGGAACACGATGATGTGCACATTTGAACAACACGAGACACAATTTACGAACAAGCTACTACGATCTTGATGTTGTGATACTACTACGATGCTGTATAGGAACCTCTCTTATCATTTGAACAAATTCTGAACAAGCTATCGCACACATGTATTCACCGTCCTACTACGATGATGTGCTACTACTTGAGGAAGAGGGGGGAGATGGAGATGGAAATGCTACACGCCATTGTAGGTCTATCATGGTCGTGCTTGGGACGGTCGGAGATGGACTCCCCATGTTGTGTACCGTGCAGGTGGGCAGCATCCACCTGCTTTGTCTCTGGCGCCCGTGATGATGCCCCCGAGCATGTTCATGCGGCCTTGCACCACCTCGCATACGAAAACCAGCAAGACACCAAAAGCGTCGAGATCTGAGCCGTCACTGCTATGCACAAACATAGTGGTTTGCATCAATAATTCTTATAAACACATGAAACTAATCCTAGTTGTAAACTGAATAAACATATGCAAAGTTCAGACCGAATAAAGACAACACCATATACTTGTTGTGCGGTATATATAATAAATCAACATTGTATCTTGCAAGTCAAGAGTTATCACAGAGAACAAGATACCATAAGATGAATGAAACTTTAGTTTTAATCGTGAGCATCTGCAGTTGAAGCAAGTTGTTACCCAATATGGTTTTAACGCAGAAGATCTAATTAATAAAAATGCATCTGCATCTGCAGTTTACCTCGATAGAATTGGTTTTAATCGCAGAACATATAATTGATAAAAATCAGTTTGCTGCTACTGTTATTGGAAAACTGTTGTGGATTTGTTTTGATACAGAAGATAGAACTGGTAAAATCTGTTTGCTGCAACTCTGTCATGGATTTGTTTTAATCGCAGAAGATAGAATTGGTAAATAATATCCTACTAGCATGTAGCGACTAAGATTTAAGCAGGTATGAAAATCCATATGTTACTATTCCACAAAGACAACAAAGAGATATTCTAGAGGTGAAGTAAATGGGGCGCATTTTGAGCCTGAATACAAGCACACGCCCTGGCCTACCAAAATGTCACCTCTCCCTACAGAATGCCATGCTTTGGCTCCCATATTAGCCCACTAGCCAGACGGCACAACTACAGTAATTCAAATGACTCCAGTTATGTAGTTATGGTATCTTGTATCCTATAATTGCAGTTTTATTAGATAAGCTGAGATCACAAAACATAAGCAAGGCGAGAACTGCTAGTTACGGTATCTTGTATCTGGCCTACCAAAATGTCACCTCTCCCTACCTAATGCTGTATGGGAACCTCTCTTACAAAAGAAAGCCTTTCTACTCAGTGATGAAATGAAACCAGCATATAATTTCAGGAAAACACCAGTCCAAACCAGTCCAAATGTCCGTGTATGCAATTGCAGACCAAAATAAAACTATAATTAACAGCCCTGTTTTGCAAGTAAATTTGATATCTTATACTAGCTCCTCTGAAACTCTATAAAAATGGGAAGAATGGAAGTATACCTTGCTCTTGGTAGCGTTGATGGCGTGGAGCAGGAGAGTGCAGGACTCGTGCATCGCTTGGCGCGGTGGTGGTCTCCTCGAGACGCCGACGAGCCTCTCCTCCATCTTGCGGTACTTGTGCGGATGATGGCGAGCACAACGGGGTTGTCGGTGGACTCCGGGTCGGCGACCTTGCTGGACTCCTCATCGGCCTTGACACCATGGTGGATGAGCAGCGGGGCGTCGTCGAGGATGAGGTCGGGGCCGCCGCTGACGCCCCAGTCGAGGCAGCACTCGGTGCACCACCAGCACTCCTCAAGTGCCGTGGCTAGGGTACCGGGCGCGCGCGAGGAAGGAGAAAAGGTTGGAGGGCGTTGTGGCAGTGGGAGGAGGCGCCTCCTCCTCCTCTGCCGATGGATCTGGAGAAGCAGCCAGCCTAGTTCGAGCGGTCTGGAGGGAGGGAGGGAGGAGCAGATGGTGGGGGAGCGGCAGCGGGGTAGAGGGCGGAGTCGCCGTGGCGAGGCAGATGTGCTCGGTGGCGGGGCTGCATTTGGGGGCACAGGAGGAGGAAGAGGGAATACCGAGGTGGTGGAGAAGCGCTGGATCGGCGGCGGCGTGGCGGTGGCCTTGCCTCCCGGAGGCCCGCGACCTGTGGCGCCACATCTCCTGGATCGGGCAGCCTGGCCTGTGCGTGTAGGGTTGGTGTGGGCGTGGGTGGGATTAGAGGAGGATCTCCAGCCAAGAAGGGAGGAGGGAGTGGAGGTGGCACCGGCGGTGGAGTGGATCACGGTTGTCGTGGTGGTTTGTGGGGATCCAGATCGTGGGGGACGGCAAGTGGCAAGATCGGTAACAAGGTGAGGGTGTGTGGTGGTTCGGTTGGGTGGCGAGGGAAGGGGAGGGGCGAGAGGAGGGGGCATGGGGGAGGCCATGAACGACGGCGAGCTCCGCCGGAGGGAGGTGGCGGTGGCGGCGATGGATCTGGAAGGGAGGCGGCGATGGATCTGGAAGGGAGGCGGCGATGGATCTGGAAGGGAGGGTGCGATGGGGGAAGGGGCGCGATGGGGGAAGGGTTTGTGCTGCGGTGGGGTGGATGGACGGATGGATGTGGGATGGTGAGATGAATGGATGGATAGATGAGTGCCATGTCATCGATCCGTGGGAATGGTTCTGATTGGTTCGGAAAATCAGTGATTTAAAAGAGTTTTCAAGTACAAAAACTAGCGGGATTTTGTGAAGTAGCTATCAAAAATATTTTGCAAAAGGGTACCACACAAATTCTCACTAGAGTTAGACCACATTTTATGGATAAGGACCAATTTGTATGCATTTCTCATCTTTCTAGCTATTTTAAATCATTTTTCGAGTGCCCCAAATGATGTTTTTTTGTGAAGAAACTACCAAATAATTATTGCAAAATTGCACCAAATCATTTTTCTAAAATACTAGGTCATATTTAATGCATAATTTACCAAATGGTTGGGTGTAAAAAGTTTTGATCCACCTCTGATGAAAAAGACAAATTTCCACCGATTCTGCTGGAAGTGGGTTAAATCTGAACTGCAGCTACCTCATAGTTTGCTCTTTATTTTTTCAAAAAATCATTTCTAGGTACATAAGTATCTATTTAATCAGAGAAACACCAAAAAAATTATAAGATTCAACCACTAGCTAGGAGCGGTCATTCCGTCGTTTTGACCGCATTTTGAAGCAGGCATAAAAATTCAAAAAAATCAAAAATTGGAAACCTTCGCATTGTGTCATTATATGTGGCCAAGTTCCCGGAAAACTAACAAACTTCTAATCGGCAATTATTTTAAAAAGTGCTCTCGAAATGATCTATCATCTCGAAGATTCATGGCTTTCAAGCCAAATGATCAATCTTATGGCCACATTAAGTGGCATAGTTTATTCAAATGATCTCATATTGTGCACAAGGGTGCATATCGAACGGCAAACAATGTTGCCTAAGGAAGTTTTCATTTTCTTTGGACGAAAAAACCATTTTAATTTTCCGAGTGCCCAAAGGAGGTTTTTTGTGAAGGAACTACCAAATAATTGTTGCAAAATTGGACCAAATCAATTTTCTAAAATACTAGGACATATTTAATGCACAATTGACAAAATGGTTGGGTGCAAAAGTTTTGATCCACCTCTCGTGAAAAAGACAAATTTCCACCGATTCATTTGAAGCGGGTCAAATTTGAACTGCAGCTGCCTCATAGTTTGCTATTTATTTTTCCAAAATCATTTCTAGTTACATAAGTACCTATTTAATCAGATAAACACCAAAAAATTCCAAGATTCAACCACTAGCTAGGAGCGGTCATTCCGTCATTTTGACCGTATTTTGAAGCAGGCATAAAAATTCAAAAAATCAAAAATTGGAAACCTTCGCATTGTGGCATTATATGTGGCCAAGTTCCAGGAAAAATAACAAACTTGTAATCGTCAATTATTTTAAAAAGTGTTCTCGAAATGAGCTATCATCTGTGAAGATTCATGGCTTTCAAGCCAAATGATCAATCTTATGGCCACATTAGTGGCATAGTTTATTCAAATGATCTCATATTGTGCACAAGGGTGCATATTGGAGCAACAAACAATGTTGCCTAAGGAAGTTTTCATTTTCTTTGGACGAAAAACCATTTTCATTTTCCGAGTGCCCAAAAGGAGGTTTTTTGTGAAGGAACTACCAAATAATTGTTGCAAAATGGGACCAAATCAATTTTTAAAATACTAGGACATATTTAATGCACAATTGACAAAATGGTTGGGTGCAAAACTTTTGATCCACCTCTCGTGAAAAAGACAAATTTCCATGGATTAATTTGGAAGGGTCAAATTTGAACTGCAGCTGCCTCATAGTTTGCTATTTATTTTTCCAAAAATCATTTCTAGTTACATAAGTACCTATTTAATCAGATAAACACCAAAAAATTCCAAGATTCAACCACTAGCTAGGAGCGGTCATTCCGCCGTTTTGACCGCATTTTGAAACGGGCATAAAAATTCAAAAATCAAAAATTGGGAAACCTTTGCATTGTGTCATTATATGTGGCCAAGTTCCGGGAAAAATAACAAACTTGTATTACGGCAATTATTTTAAAAAGTGTTCTCGAAATGAGCTATCATCTCGAAGATTCATGGCTTTCAAGCCAAATGATCAATCTTATGGCCACATTAGTGGCATAGTTTGTTCAAACGATCTCATATTGTGCACAAGGGTGCATATTGGAATGGCAAACAATGTTGCCTAAGGAAGTTTTCATTTTCTTTGGACGAAAAAACCATTTTTCATTTTCCGAGTGCCTAAAAGGAGGTTTTTTTGTGAAGGAACTACCAAATAATTGTTGCAAAATTGGACCAAATCAATTTTCTAAAATACTAGGACATATTTAATGCACAATTGACAAAATGGTTGGGTGCAAAAAGTTTTGATCCACCTCTCGTGAAAAAGACAAATTTCCGCCGATTCAGTTGGAAGCGGGTCAAATTTGAACTGCAGCTGCCTCATAGTTTGCTATTTATTTTTTCCAAAAATCATTTCTAGTTACATAAGTACCTATTTAATCATAAATACATGGTTTGGTGGCGATACGTCGAGGTTTGGGCGGTGGCCGAGGGCCCCAACTCTAGAGCGCGTAACCTCGCATGCCCGCCGCGTGGTCACCGCGTGACCGTGGTGTTGCCATGTGTTCTGGGCATCCTAGGTATGTCTAGTGGGTTGGGCACTCCCCAGCTAGGTGCTAGGAAGAAAATCACAACATAAGATTCTCACTAGGAGACCGATCGATGCTCAAACATGAATAAGCAGCCAAGTGTTTGATTTGCGGTACGGGAAATGCACATGGCTAATGGGCGTGAGTTTTGGCTGAGGATGATCAGTTACTAAGAAGACCGTCTTCATAAATTTTCACCTCAAAAGGAGGAGCCTAGGTGGTACTTGCTTTACAAACTACCACTTTGGACATAAATCTGAATGTTGAAGCTGGGCTCAAAATAATGAATGGATTGAGCTGGCATTTGGTGGAGGATGGTTATTTGGGCATAGGAAAGCACTGTAGAAAATGGATACCATTTGGACATGCCAAAGTGGTACTTCCTTCACAAAGTCTGCTTTGAGCAGAATAGGAAAATGAATACTTTGAATTATTTTTGAACTAGGCAAGGAATGTTTTACATATTTGACAAAGATATGACCCAAAGAATTTATGAGATTTTTTGGGAATTTTGGGAATGACAGAAATATAGGTTGCTTCACAACCTAGGGCAAAACTCCCACATGGACATGACACGTAGGCAAAAGCCCGATGAGGTGGCGCCTAGTCATAGCAACCCACCACAATTTACAAGGCTATGACCATCTATATTGGTCGTTAACAACTAGAAATAAGGCAGCGGACTAGCGCTGTTTGCTTTATGACCTTTTAGTGTAAGGAAATTCGACCTTCGACCAAAATGGTGCAATGGTTTAGGGTTTGGAGCCCCTCGAACAGCTTTTGACCAATTGGTGCTGAAATGGTCATAGATCTATGACCAATTCTTCGAGGTCATGATGAAGGTCACTAGTTGACATATTTCTTGTAGTGAGGGTCGGAGGCCCCTCTGCGCCTTGTTGGGTGAAAGTGAGCAGCTGCGCGGTGGTGGATTCCCTCCTCGCCCGACGGCGACAGCGTTAAGCCTCCTTCCCTTCCCGGCGGATGGATCCTGTCGGCTCTTTGAGCAGCAGTGAGGGGAGAGAGAGGCCAACGAAGTCTTGTTTAGATCTAGAGAGGGCGAGAGAGTGTGAAGAGAGGAACTACAAGCGCTGAGGCTCCAACGTGTATATATATACTGGAGAGAGAGTGTGAAGCGTGCAAACCCTAGAAAACAAGCACCGAGGCTGCAGCTTATACGTGATGAGGTGATTATACGGTCACTACGAGATCGTATAGCTCCGTATCCATCCATTTTGACCAGTCAAAGAATACTCATGGCACAAATTATGCTCAAGTGTAGTTATCGAACCCGAGACCTCAAGTTTGATGAGCGAACAGGCTAACCAGCTACACAACCCTCCCGTTATGTTCAACGAGAGGAAAATAACCTTTATACATTCCTGTATTGGTGTGACAAGCATGCCGTGTTTTTTTGTGTATGTGGGAGTCATTGGGATTTCAATCATAATCGTGTGATGTGGCTGTCGGATTTCGGGTTCCGGCATACCCTTGAGGTTCGAACACTGGGGTGCGCGCGGAGATTTTGCCCTCTACCTACCTGTTCCTCGACGGCTTGCTGAGATCTAAACTCTGAAAGGAACAACACAAGAGACACAGAGTTTATACTGGTTCAGGCCACCATTGCGGTGTAATACCCTACTCCAGTGTGAGGTGTGGTGGATTGCCTCTTGGGCTAATGATGAACAATACAAGGAAGAATAGCCTCGCGAGGGTCTGTTCTTGGCTGGTGCGATGAACTGCTAGGAGGAGTTCAGTCGCTCTCTCTACTGGTTTCTTGGTGAGGATTCTCGATGCCTCTCTTCTAGATGCCTCTACCCTGGGGGTGGCTAGTCCTATTTATAGGCAAAGGCCATGGGCCTCTTCCCAAATATTGAGCGGGAAGGGCGCCAACAATTAGCCATTTGAAGGAACATCTGGTACACTTATCGACTAAAGTTGGTCCTCGCTTTGTCAAAGGCTCTGGTGGTGGCCTTTGCTTAGGCTCCACAATGACTTCCTTCCTGCCGTTGGGCTGGTCTTGGTCTTGTTGCACGAAATGGATGCCTTTGCTTGATGCTCTCGCTGCGCTTGCTCCCTTTGCACCAAAGAGGAAAGGAGGACCTCTGCTGGCTGGCGCCTCGATGGCGCCCTTGGTAAATCATGGCTTGCGTCATGGGCACCTCGCGAGGTACCCGCCTTGATCTCTCCGCCTCCTCGTGAGCCAGCCTGATAAGGCCGTGCCTGAGGGAGCTCCTGGTCGTCCGCCCCACGAGGCTTGGCCCCTCGCGAGGGTCTTGAGCTTGTGTTGATGAAGATGGGCCGTGCTGGGCCCCCCTTTGAGCCACGCCGCAGGCCGCGAGCGAGCAAGTCTGGGGACCCCGTTCCCGAGCGCGTGATAGCCCCGGGCCCAAGGCGCGCCTGGACTTGGCCGAGCAGAGAGGCGAAAGGGCAAGTGCGAAGCGCCGCGGGCCCTAACAGCCTGCGGCCTTGGCCGCCACGTGGCGGTTGATTGGATGTGGGCGTCTCCACTTCCCCATGACGCCTCGGCACCTGCACGAATTGACAAGTCCCTGCATGCAAAGCGGGTCATGATTACCTGCGATCGTGGAGGTCGGCGGTTGGCCTCCTCTGGCTTTAAGTATGGCACGGCGCGTGCCCTTCCAGTCTATCTCTTCTTGCTTCTCCTTATTCCTGGTCCTTGCTCCGTCTTGCTGCAATGGCTCCGATCCGCCGGTTCTCTGCGGCAAAGAAGGGAAAGGCTCCCCGAGAGGATCCTGACCCGCTTCCGCCGAAGAAACGGCTAGCCCTCTGCCATCGGGGTGAGGGCGCCCGCCAGGAAGTGTTGAGGCCCTGGTGTGAGCGGCCACCACGAGGGTTCCCACTTCCCTTGTATGCCCACATCGAGGGCTCTGAAGGAGTCGATGCCGAAAGCCACGGGCGGCGCCGCTGTCGGCGCTGGCGGGTCACAAAGGTGTGCGTCTTTCCCCCTTGAGTCCACGCTGAGGGCTCCTCCCGAGAGTTCGTGCTTCACGCTGCCGTGCCTCCTCAGTCTTGGATTCGCCTTCCTCCTTTCTTCGCCTCCGTCATCCCGCAGGGGGAACTCCTGGGGCTCTGGCTGCAGCACGCCGACTGCAGCACCCTCGCGACCAGGGCAGAGGTCGCGGTCGTTGCCCCGGGCGAGGTCTTCATGACTCGAGGCTGGGGCAAGATCGCCCGGGTCTGCAGGACAAGGGGCGCCCTCGCGATCCACCTGGAGTACGACGGTGCTTCGGTGATGTTCTTCAAGGTCTTCGATATGGAGGGTCGCCGGCTCGAGTGTTGCCCCGGGAGAGGTGGTCGGCACCCCACTACGGCGAGGCCGAGGCCAGCTAACCGCTCCCTTGGCAGATCCGCTGGCGGTGGAGGCGCCGGAGGCTCCAGCGACTCCGCCGAGCTCTTCGCGACTCTGGAGGCGGCGGCAGCAGCTCTGAGCCCCGAGCTGCGCGCTCCGGGGAGAGGCGGGCTCGTCGAGCCGCCACCGCCCTCGATCTGGGCGGGTTGGCGCGGTGCTGGCGGCCCACTATTGATGATGGCGTCTGCCGCGATGGTTCCTGTAGTTAGGACTCCTTAGGATACGCGTCTTTTGTTCCTGCGAGGAGCCAAGAATATACCCCGTGGGGGCTTGTAAGGTGTTTGTAGCTCCGTTTGTCAATATGATCCTCATCGTGAAGCAGTGCGACATGCTTATTCCATCTTAGCTTAGTTTCTTCCTTTCGGACCTCACGAGGGCTTGGCGCTCTGCTACTGTGAGTCCAGTCCCAAAGCGGCTTCGGCCGTCATTTGGTATCTGGTCGCGATGCCATGGTCAAGGCCAGGAGGTGAGCGGCCCGGGGTCCAGTAAGAGCCCCTGAGTCGCGATGCTCAGGAGGTCCCCTTTAGCGCTCAAGCAGCCATCGTTCGGTGAGAAAGGAATGTGACGTTGCTAACACGGGATTGCATTGGATGCGGTGACAGTGCTGCGATAGCTAGTGTTTCCGGAGAGTGACTTATCTCGAGGGTCAGGAAATGCTTCCTGGTGCGACGCTAGGTCCGTGCCTTGGCCGGCGAGGGGTTTCTTGGCGAGGTCCTCGCGTGCCTCTCCCCTCTCGCCTTTGCTCCCCTTTCTGCTCTACGTCCTCGGGTCCCGGCCCTCGAGCGAGTCTCAGTCGTCGCTGGTATGCCAGGTCGCGATGCCGTGGTCAAGGCCAGAGGGTGAGGGCTGGAGAGCCAGTAGGAGCCCTGAGTCGTGATGCTCAGGTACCCCCCCCCCCTTTAACGTGCAAGCGGTTTGCACGGACGAGAGTGAAGAGAACACCGTGAAGGCCTCGCCTGACGCTGCTCCTTGAAGAGATCATGCAGGCCTATCACAAAAAGAGCAAAAGTCCGCTATGACAAGCGGCGGTCAGCCGTTAGTTGCTTTGGAGAGGCGACGAGGCACGAAAGGCCTGGCGAGGTGTATTGGGGCACCCGCGAGCCAGCGCGGGACTCACGGGGCCCTACCCCAAGGCGGGTTGCACCTGGCACTGGGCTTTATCTTGGGATGTGTTCCTGTAAATTTGGTTAGGTGCCGGCGCTCTACGTCCTCGGGTCCCGGCCCTCGAGCTGGTCTCAGCCGTCGCTGGTATGCTAGGTCGCGATGCCGTGGACAAGGCCAGAGGGTGAGGGCTGGAGAGCCGGTAGGAGCCCTGAGTCGCGATGCTCAGGTACCCCCCCTTTAATGCGCAAGCTTGGTTAGATGTCGAAACTCTACGTCCTCGGGTCCCGGCCCTTGAGCTGGTCTCAGCCGTCGCTGGTATGCCAGGTCGCGATGCCGTGGACAAGGCCAGAGGGTGAGGGCTGGAGAGCCGGTAGGAGCCCTGAGTCGCGATGCTCAGGTACCCCCCCTTTAACGCACAAGCTTCCGACATCCAGGAAGAAAAGGTGCCACGGACAGGCACCAAATAACAAGCATGATGGGTCGAAAGCATGGCCCGAAGATAAACGCAAGAAGGGTACACGCCGCTGGGTCTGACCCGAGCGACTTGGGGATAATGCAGCCTGAGGGGCGCCCCCAACAAAGTAAGCTAAAAATACGAGCAAAAGGGATACACGCCGCAGGGACGGACCCACGCGGCCTGGGAATGATGCAGCCCTGAGGGCGCTCCCAGCTGGAAACGAAACTTGAAAGATGTCACCTGATAGTGTTGACGATGAAGGGTTGTTGGTGTAGCAGACTCGGTGGGCTGCGGGTGCCGATCCTCACGAGCCCCCAGGCCCTGGGGCCTAGGGAGGCTTCGGAGGCGCTGGTGGCTCCTCGCGGACCATCTCCATCTCCGCCAGGGCTGCGGAACGCCTGACCTCTTGAGCCTCCAGGATGCCCCTCATGAGGCGCTGGTACGTGGCAACCGCGTTCGGCAAGCCATAAGGCATGCGAACGTAGCTGTGGAGTGGACCTTCGCAGCGCCCCACTTGCAAGGGCAGGCGCTCACGAGGCGGCTTAGTTGAGCCTGGTATGTCGATCACGCGCAGCCCACCATCCTCGCCTAGATGGGGGCCTGGCAACGGTGGCGGCTGCCTCTCATGACTCTTGACTCCTGTAGCTCCTGAATGGCCTTGCTGACGAACTCCTGAGGGTTTGGCCCTCCTTGCCTTGCTCCTTCTTGAGGGAAACGTGCTTCGAAACACGCCTCCCTCGTGACCCTGGCGAGGTCGGCGGCCCTCCAGGGGAGAGCCCCCGAGCCCTGCATGAGGATGGCGCCGGGCGCGCTTCCCTATGCGATGGAAGGAGGTTTCCCCTGGGCAGGCGCGGGCCCTGAGGGGCCTGCCTCCTGAGGGGCCGGGCCGAACGATGTCTTCTTCTTCTTGGGTGCGGTCTCGGGAAGCCTCCTGCTTCCGCGATCCGGGTCTTCTAGTGATGCGGCCTGAAAGGCTCGTTCCAGGGAGCATACCGCGTCTTTCTCTTCGCAGGGCACCGTGATGACTCCGCCACTTCCTGGCATCTTGAGGACGTTGTAGCCGTGGTGGGTTACGGCCATGAACTTGGCCAGCGCTGGGTACCCGAGGATGGCGTTGTATGGCAGGCGAATGTGGGCGACGTCGAAGTCGATGAGCTCGGTGCGGTAGTTGTCGCGTGCCCCGAAGGTGACAGGGAGGCAGACCTGCCCAATCGGGATCGTGGAACCGTTGGTGACTCCGGAGAAAGGCTTGGTTGGCTGAAGCTGATTGTAGGGCACTTGGAGATTGTTGAATGTTTCCACGGACAGGACGTTGAGCCCTGCCCCGCCATCGATGAGGGTCCTGGTGACTAGCACGTTGCTGATGATTGGGGAACAAAGCATTGGGAGAACTCCGGCTGTGGCCGCGCACTTGAGATGATCCGCTGAGCTGAACGTGATGGTGCACGCCGACCACCTGAGAGGGCGCGTGGCCTCGATCTTGGGGAGGACTGCATTTACTTCGCGGGCGAACTTCTTGAAGATGTGTTGAGAGGCTGGGGCTTGAGCTCCGCCCAGGATGCAGGCGATCGCACGTGGCTCCTGGAAGCCCCCAGCCCCCTCGTCCTGATGACGGTCCTCATTTCTCCTTGGCTGCGGCGGCAGCGGAGGGAGGCCTGCGTTACCTTGCGGGTAATCCTCGTGAGGCTGATCCCTCCAGGCTCCCTCGCGAGGCGGGTCCTGCCAGCGATCCTCGCGAGGTTGGTCGCGCCACCCTTGGCGAGGGCCGCGGTCTTCCCAGCGTCCTGTGTTCCTTCCTCCTCCTCGGCCATAGCCCCGGTCGCTGCGGTCGGGACGTCGACCGATCCTTCCGTCACGCACGGCTCGGAGTTCTTGGCATTTATTGGTGTTGTGGGTGTGGAGGTCGTGGTACACGCAGTACCAACTGCCCTTGGAAGATTCGGGCCGATCTCCGCCCCGCTTGGTGTCTGATTCTGCCGCGAGCACGGCAGCCCCCTTGCGCTTCACATCCTTGGCCTTGGGTTTCTTCTCTTCTGGGTCTGCGACAGGCAGCTTGAGGAGGGAGAGACGCCCTTCCTCAGCCCTGGCGCACTTGGTCACCAAGTTGAACAGCTCCAAGGAATTGCATAGGTCTTCATGCATCGCCAGCTCCTCCTTCATCTTGACGTCGCGCACACCGTCGGAGAAGGCTGAGATGATGGCCTCCTTGGTCACCTTGGGAATCTTGAGGTAGCGTTGTTGAAGCGCTGGATGTACTTCGGGGTTTCCCCGGTTGCTGCTTGATCGGAGCATGTCGCTCACGGCGGTGGCGGTCTCGAGTACCCGGAAGTTGGCGATGAAGCGGGTGCGCATCTCGCCCGGAGGAGATTGTGCACAGAGCAGTTCAGAGCAGTGCGGGCCCGTCCTTGGCGCCATGGAAACCAGTTCGCCATGACCTTCTCATCTCCATTGGCAGCCTCGATGCCCAGCTCGTAGAGCTGGAGGAACTCTGCAGGGTCAGCCGTACCGTCGTAGCGAGGAGGCAGGTCTGGCTTGAACTTGCCGGGCCACGCGACGCTGCGCAGCTCGGCAGCCCGCTGTGGCCACGGGAGGCCTTGGGTGACGAAGAGCTTGGTCCTGCGGGTCCCCATGCGCTGCAGCTGGGAGCAGAGCGGGGTCTTGACATGCTGGAGCAGGAGCGTTTTCGCGACGAGCCGGAGCAGGGAGCGCTCGGGCAGCTTCTCGAGGGCGAGGGACTTCTTGGCAGCTCTGCTCTTGCCGAGCTGGCGCTTGACGGAGCGGGTTCTGCCCGAGGCCCCGCGCCTTAGGGCAGGCGCCTTCTTGGGGGGCGGCCGTGGCGCCCCGAGCTTCATTACCAGCGCCGGGCGGGGCACGGTGCAGCGAGAAGGACGGCGCGGGGGAGCCCCCAGTGGCGCAGACGAGCTCGGCGACTCGGTCGAGCCACTCTTCATAGACGTTGTCGACTAGGCGGTAGCGCATGAGCTCGTTTGCCGCAATGAGCATAGCCCGAGCCTCCATGGCCGCGCGGGGCGTGCGGGACGAAGAACCAGCTGGGGTGAGCGAGGGTGTAGCAGTGCGGCCGTCTCGCCTCATGGATGGATCTTTGGGGCGATGCTTGCTGCTCGTTCCCGCCGGGCCGATGGCGGCGTTGACAAAGAAGCGACGGGAACGGCGGGGTGGCCGCGCCGGCAGGGGGCCGTCTGGGCGGCGCGAAGCGAGAGCGGCTCGGCGCTTCGGCGCGGCCCAACGAGCATCGGACATGGATCGACGGTCGGGAAAAACAGGCGACGGAAGGCAATTCGGCGCACCTACCTGGCGTGCCAAATGTCGGATTTCGGGTTCCGGCAGACCCTTGAGGTTCGAACACTGGGGTGCGCGCGGAGATTTCGCCCTCTACCTACCTGTTCCTCGCTGGCTCGCTGAGATCTAAACTCCGAAAGGAACAACACAAGAGACACAGAGTTTATACTGGTTCAGGCCACCATTGTGGTGTAATACCCTACTCCAGTGTGTGGTGTGGTGGATTGCCTCTTGGGCTAATGATGAATGATACGTCTCCAACGTATCTATAATTTTTGATTGCTCCATGCTACTTTATCTACTGTTTTGGACTATATTGGGCTTCATTTTCCAATTTTATATTATTTTTGGGACTAACCTATTAACCGGAGGCCCAGCCCGAATTGCTGTTTTTTGCCTATTTCATTATTTGAAGAAAGCGGAATATCAAGCGGAGTCCAAGCGGAATGAAACCTTGGGAGCGTGATTTTCTCATCGAGATAAGATCCGGAGACTTGGACCCTCCGTCAAGAAAGCCACGAGGCGGTCACGAAGGGAGGCGCGCCCTTCCCCCAGGCGCCCCCTGCCTCGTGGGCCTCGAGCTCCACCGGCGTGCTCCTTCCTCCTATATATACCTCACGCCCCCATTAGACCAGAGGCGGGCCAAAACCTAATTCCACCGCCGCAACCTTACGTATCCACGAGATCCCATCTTGGGGCCTGTTAGGAGCTCCACCGGAGAGGGCATCCACCACGGAGGGCTTCTACATCATCACCATAGCCCCTCCGGTGAAGTGTCGTAGTTCACTTCAGACCTTGAGTCCATAGCTAGTAGCTAGATGGCTTCTTCTCTCTTTTGGATCTCAATACAATGTTCTCCCCTCTCTTGTGGAGATCTATTCGATGTAATCTTCTTTTTGCGGTGTGTTTGTTGAGACCGATGAATTGTGGGTTTATGATCCAGTATTATCTATGGAAAATATTTGATTCTTCTCCGAATTCTTTTATGTATGATTGAGTTATCTTTGCGAGTCTCTTCGAATTATCCGTTTGGTTTGGCCAACTAGATTGGTAGTTCTTGCAATGGGAGAAGTGCATGGCTGTGGGTTCAATCTTGCGGTGTCCTTACTCAGTGACAAAAAGAGTTGCAAGGCACCTATTGTATTGTTGCCATCGAGGATAACAAGATGGGGTTTTTATCATATTGCATGAATTTATCCCTCTACATCATGTCATCTTGCTTAAGGCGTTACTCTGTTTTTAACTTAATACTCTAGATGCATGCTGGATAGCGGTCGATGAGTGGAGTAATAGTAGTAGATGCAGAATCGTTTCGATCTACTTGTCACGGACGTGATGCCTATATACATGATCATTGCCTAGATATACTCATAACTATGCTCAATTTTGTCAATTGCTCAACAGTAATTTGTTCACCCACCGTAGAATACTTATGCTCTTGAGAGAAGCCACTAGTGAAACCTATGGCCCCCGGGTCTATTCTCATCATATCAATCTATATCACTTTATTTACTTGCTTTGTTTTTACTTTGCCTTTACTTTTTACCTTGCATCTATCTATCAAAAATACCAAAAATATTATCTCTATCAGATCTCACTCTCGTAAGTATCCGTGAAGGGATTGACAACCCCTAAGCGTTGGTTGCGAGTTGCTATCGTTTTGTGCAGGTACGAGGGACTTGCGCGTGACCTCCTACTGGATTGATACCTTGGTTCTCAAAAACTGAGGGAAATACTTACGCTACTGTGCTGCATCACCCCCTCCTCTTCGGGGAAAACCAACGCTAGCTCGAGACGTAGCAATGAACAATACAAGGAAGAACAGCCTCGCGAGGGTCTGTTCTTGGCTGGTGCGATGAACTGCTAGGAGGATTTCAGTCGCTCTCTCTACTGGTTTCTTGGTGAGGATTCTCGATGCCTCTCTTCTAGATGCCTCTACCCTGGGGGTGGCTAGTCCTATTTATAGGCAAAGGCCATGGGCCTCTTCCCAAATCTTGGCGGGAAGGGCGCCAACAATTAGCCATTTGAAGGGAACATCTGGTACACTTGTCCGACTAAAGTTGGTCCTCGCTTTGTCAAAGGCTCTGGTGGTGGCCTTTGCTTGGGCTCCACAATGACTTCCTTCCTGCCGTTGGGCTGGTCTTGGTCTTGTTGCACGAAATGGATGCCTTTGCTTGATGCTCCCGCTGCGTTTGCTCCTTTGCACCAAAGAGGAAAGGAGGACACTACTCTGGGCTGGCGCTCGATGGCGCCCTTAGTCGTCATGGCTTGCGTCATGGGCACCTCATGAGTACCCGCCTTGATCTCTCCGCCTCCTTGTGAGCCAGCCTAATGAGGCCGTGCTCGAGAAGCTCTGGTCGTCCGCCCATGCAATCTTGGCCCCTCGCGAGGTCTTGAGCTTGTGTTGATGAAGATGGGCGTGCTAGGCCCCTTTGAGCCACGCCGCATGCATGCAGCAGCAAGTCTGAGGACCCCGTTCCCGTAAGCGCCGCCGCGATGGCTTTGGTGGTAAGACTATCCACATGGTGCAGAAATAATGCAGCCTTAGTCACCTTACCTCTCTCCATGTAGTACGTTGGGTCCCACGGTCGGAGGTGCAACAAACAAATTAATAAGAAAAATTAAAAGCGCCAGTGTGTATCTTACCTCACACATCTCGCTACTTCTAGGAACAACATCGAATAGATCCCTCTGTTCACTCACGTACTATTTTAAGTGAATCCTTATTATAACATGCACACAATTTTGGGCACTTGTATTCGACCTAAGTTAGTGTGCCACCGTATCTCGTATACTTACTACTCCCTCTGTCTAGGTGTAATAAGTCACGTTAGAAGGTGCAACGGGGCCAACGTGCGTGCGTGTGCGTGTGTGTGTGTGTGTGTGTGTGTGTGTGTGTGTGTGTGTGTGTGTGTGTTTAACAACATGTGTGTGTTAGAGAGAGCGACAGATCGACCTACTCCTACAGAGAGATGGTGTGTACTGTGTGATTTTAGCTGCGAGAGTCAGTGTATCCTCTCGTTTCCGGGCGTGTCCGGTAGGGACATGCGGACAGTTGCCACGCCCGCTCCTGACCAGCCTGGCCCACCCAAAGCCCCTCCATCGCCTGTGCGTGCTTCCCGCCCAAAACGGTCAGCGCCGCTCCAAAGAATCGGTGCCGCATTCATGCCCGGGCAGAGCGGACGCGGCCTCTCACTGGCGCAAGAGTGATGGTTGCTTCATCCGTCCAACTTACTGCTGGGTCTATGTGATTTGACGGCTCATTGGTCTTTATTACTAAGGTGGTAGGACTGCTGGATGTCACGCTTTCGGCGAAAGGAGGTACTACTAGATTACAATTTTCTCCATTCTTACAGTGGAGGAGTGCAAGAGCAGTGAAAACATGCAGGCTTAGTGATTACATGGCCCACCTCACATTATCACCATATTTTCTGGACACCGTGCGACACCTAACTCTTTACATAGTACTCCCTCCGTTCCTAAATACTAGATGAGTCCCTGTGCGTTGTCGCGGAACAACCGTATATCTCTCTGCGCAAAATTATCGATTTCATAGAACTAAAAAAAACTCTATAACAACATGACAAATGTGGTAGCCAAACTAAATAAACTCCCATCATCATTTAGATCATCCCACACAAGGAAAAAAGATCATCCAACTCCTACTGCATAATGGGATTATATTTTTCTTTTTGACATGTTAATGGGACTTAAAAGCTCACTTACATGCATGCTACCGGTGCATGCTTGCATGCAGACATGTTGATGTGATTTGAAAACCACTCACATGCATGATACGTCTCCAACGTATCTACTTTTCCAAACACATTTGCCCTTGTTTTGGACTCTAACTTGCATGATTTGAATGGAACTAACCCGAACTGACGCTGTTTTCAGTAGAACTGCCATGATGTTGTTTTATGTGTAGAAAACAAAAGTTCTCAGAATGTCCTAAAAATCCACGGAGGCACTTTTTGGAAAATATAAAAAATACTGGCGAAAGAATCAAGACCAGGGGGCCCACACCATGTCCATGAGGGTGGGGGCGCGCCCACCCCCCTGGGCGCGCCCCTGTCTCGTGGGCCCCATGAGGCTCCGTCGACCTCAACTCCAACTCCATATATTTCGTCTCGCAGAGAAAAAAAATCAGAGATTAAGTTTCATCACGTTTTACGATACGGAGCCGCTGACAAGCCCTAATCTCTCTTGGGAGGGCTGATCTGGAGTCCGTTCGGGGCTCCAGAGAGGGGGATTCGTCGCCGTCGGGGGCTCCAGAGAGGGCATTTCATGATGCTCACCGCCGTGCGTGAGTAATTCCATCATAGGCTTGCTGGATGGTGGTGGGTTGGATGAGATTTACCATGTAATCAAGTTAGTTTTGTTAGGGTTTGATCCCTAGTAGCAACTATGTTCTGAGATTGATGTTGCTATGACTTTGCTATGCTTAATGCTTGTCACTAGGGCCCGAGTGCCATGATTTCAGATCTGAACCTATTATGTTTTCATGAATATATGTGTGTTCTTGATCCTATCTTGCAAGTCTGTAGTCACCTATTATGTGTTATGATCCGACAACCCCGAAGTGACAATAATCGGGATACTTCTCGGTGATGACCGTGGTTTGAGGAGTTCATGTATTCACTAAGTGCTAATGCTTTGTTCCGGTTCTCTATTAAAAGGAGGCCTTAATATCCCTTAGTTTCCTCTAGGACCCCGCTACCACGGGAGGGTAGGACAAAAGATGTCATGCAAGTTCTTTTCCATAAGCACGTATGACTATATACGGAATACATGCCTACATTACATTGATGAATTGGAGCTAGTTCTGTGTCACCCTATGTTATAGCTATTACATGAGGAATCGCATCCGACATAATTATCCATCACTGATCCAATGCCTACGAGCTTTTCACATCTTGTGTTTCGCTTATTTACTTTTCCGTTGCTATTGTTACAATCACTACAAAACCCAAAAATATTACTTTTGCCACTGTTACCTTTATTATCATACTACTTTGTTACTAAATACTTTGCTGCAGATACTAAGTTATCCAGGTGTGGTTGAATTGAAAACTCAACTGCTACTACTCAATAATATTCTTTGGCTCCCCTTGTGTCGAATCATCAAATTTGGGTTGAATACTTTACCCTTGAAAGCTGTTGTGATCCCCTACACTTGTGGGTTATCAAGACTAATTTCTGGCGCCGTTTCCGGGAAGCATAGCTCTATTCTCTGAGTCACTTGGGATTTATATCTGTTGATCACTATGAGGAACTAGAAAGACTAAAGAACCAAGATTCCGCCCTCAACTACGAGGGGAGGTAAGAAACTGCCATCTAGCTCTGCACTAGATTCTCCTTCCGTTATTAGTAAGCTTGCGACACCTAAACCTGCTACTGCTATGAATTCTGATATGCCGCATGTTATTGATGATGCCACTTCTGCTATGCATGATACTTATGATGAAACCACTTCTGTGCGTGATACTACTTTGCCATTAGGTGAATTTCTTGATGAACAACTTGCTAGGGCTAGATAGAATGAAATTATTGAAGATGCTATTATTGATGATAGTGATGATGAAAGTTCTCCCAATGATTTTGAATTTCCTATTGTTCCTGAGGGTTATGTTATGAATGAAGAAGCTGCTAGAGCTATCTTTGCTTGCAATGATAGATATGATCTTAAAAATTTATTAGCTAAATGGAAGCAGCAGTCTCTTAATGCTAGAATGAAACCTGACCCTGCTTTTGCTACTTCACCTATCTGTGTTACTAATAAGGATTATGAATTCTCTGTTGATCCTGAGATTATTACTTTAGTTGAATCTCATCCTTTTATGGCCATGAATCTGAAACTGTTGTGGCACATCTTACCAAGTTAAATGATATAGCCACCCTGTTTACTAACGATGAGAAGTCTCGCTATTTTTATATCCTTGAGATATTTCCGTTCTCATTAAAGGGTGATGCTAAGACTTGGTATAATTCTCTCGCTCCTGGTTGTGTGCGTAGTCCCCAGGATATGATTTATTACTTCTCTACTAAATATTTCCCTGCTCATAAGAAACAAGCTGCCTTGCGGGAAATATATAATTTTGTGCAAATCAAAGAAGAGAGTCTCCCACAAGCTTGGGGGAGGCTTCTCTGATTACTTAATGCTTCGCCTGATCATCCTCTCAAGAAAAATTAAATACTTGATATCTTTTATAATGGACTAACCGATGCTTCCAAGGACTACTTGGATAGTTGTGTTGGTTGTGTTTTCAGGGAAAGAATAGTCGAGAAGCTGAATTACTATTGAATAATATGTTGACTAATTAAAATAATTGGACTCTTCACGAGCCAATTCACGAGGCAATTCTGAACCAATTGAGCCAACTCTGAGCCTATTCCTAAACCCACTCCAAGAAGAGAGGTGTTTTACTTCTCGATCTGAAGATATGCAAGAGGCAAAGAAATCAATGAAAGAAAAAGGTATTAAAGCTGAAGATGTTAAGAATTTACCACCTATTGAAGAAATACATGGTCTTAATATACCGCCTGTTGAAGAACCACATTGTCTTGATAATCCGACACAGGTAGTAAAGGTAAATTCTCTCTATATATATGATAATGTTCATGTTGATGCTCAACCTAGCAAAAACAATGAAGTAGAGATTGAACCTGCTGTTGATCTTGATAACCCACAATAAAAGAATCAACGTTATGATAAGAGAGATTTTGTTTCTAGGAAGCACGGTAGAGAAAGAGAACCATGGGTTCAGAAACCCATGCCCTTTCCTCCTAAACCATCCAAGACAAAGGATGATGAGGATTTTGAGCGCTTTGCTGAAATGATTAGACCTATCTTCTTACGTATGCGCTTAACTGATATGCTTAAAGTAAATCCTTATGCTAAGTATATGAAGGATATCATTAAAAATAAAAGAAAGATACCGAAAGCTGAAATTTCCACCATGCTTGCTAATTACACTTTTAAAGGTGGAATACCAAAGAAACCTGGAGATCCGGGTGTACCAACTATACCATGCTCCATTAAAATAAATTATGTTAGAACTTCTTTATGTGATCTTGGCGCCGGTGTTAGTGTTACGCCTCTCTCTTTATATCGTAGACTTGAATTGAATAAGTTGACACCTACTGAAATATCTTTGCAAGTGGCTGACAAATCAACTGCCATACCTGTCGGTATTTGTGAGGATGTGCCTGTTGTGGTTGCAAATGTCACTATCTTAACGGACTTTGTTATTCTTGATATTCCTGAGGACGATAGTATGTCGATTATCCTTGGTAGACCCTTTTTTAATACTACAGGGGCTGTTATTGATTGCAACAAAGGCAATCTCACTTTTCATGTTAATGGTAATGAGCATTTGGTACACTTTCCGAGGAAACAATCTCAAGTTCATAGCATCAATTCTATTGGAAAAATTCCAACTATCATTATTGGAGGTTTTGAATTTCCTCTTCCTACTATTAAGAAAAAGTATGATATTCTTATTATTGGGGATGTTCATATCCCCGTTGAGGTAACTTAGTGTTATTCGAAATTTCTCCGGTTCTGTGTTATTCGGAATGAGTTTGTTAACAAGACCTGATCAACCTTGTTAGTGGATTCATTTTGATGATCATGAGATGGATGAAACCAGAAGGCACAACCTTCTGTACCCTCTTTTTACTTTCTGTTATTTAGAATAAATAAAGCAAAAATAATATTGTCCGTCTGTTTTCTGAATTATCCGTGCTTTAAAAAAATATCCCGAAAATAAAAGTGCTCCAAATGCCCTGTAAATTTAGTATGATTTTTTATGGAATATTTGAGGATTTTAGGCACTGAAATCACTACAGGAGGGGCAAGCACCAGGCCACGAGTGGAGGGCGCCCACCTACCATGGGCGCCCTGTCTCGTAGGGCCTGGTGGCCCCCTCCACTTATGCCAGCACCCACACACTCCATCTTCTTCCCAAAAAATCTCCATCCAGCTCAAGTACGAGTTCTAGCTCATTTTGCTGCGGTTTTCGATCTCCTTGCTCAAAGCTCCATTCACAAAACTGCTTTGGGAAATTGTTGCTTGGTATGTGACTCCTCCATTGGTCCAATTAGTTTTTGTTCTAGTGGTTTATTCATTGCAAATTTTTGCTGCTTAGGTGACCATGTTCTTGAGCTTGCATGTTAAATTTATGAGGTCCCAAGTAATTTAATGCATGATATAGGCTCTAGGCACTTGTAGGAGTAGTTGCTACCAATCTTGTTTAGTTTCATTCACTTTTATTTTGAAGTTACTAAGATTTCAGAAATTTTCAGAAAATGTTAAGGAGACTTTTGAGGGGCTCTTCTAGCCAAGGCTCCCAGGAAAAACAAGCTAAAGAGAAGGAAAAAGCCAAGTATAATCTTCCTCGCATAGCGGAAGTACGGCCGTGTGAATGGCCATGCGATGATTTCTTGAAAAAAGCTGGAATTCATGAAGATTTCTATTCTTTGATCGAGAATGCATGCCTCACCGATTTCCTCCACGACCAGATCGGTCAGTATCTCTTACTCACCAATACTTTCATGCAAAACTTTTATTATTATCCTAAGAAGTCACCGCCTTCGGTATCATTTCATTTATATGATGAATTCAGATAAATGTCTTTACGTAATTTTTGCGCGGTATGTAGGATACCCTTTGAGGGAAAATTAGAGGAACCCCATCGTAAAGATGTGGATGGCTTTGTTAACACTATCACTGTAGAGGAGCCAAAGAAGGGTTCCGATGCGAAAATCTCTAGCATACACTTTCCTGTTTTATGCTACTTTGCCATATTTGCTAGTAGATGCTTGATTGGTCGTGGAAATAGTGGAAGCTTCAACGTTCCTAATATTATCATTCTTCACCATGCCTTGTTTGGAGATAATAGTTTTAGTATGGGTGCCGTTATTGCTAAACGGCTAAGCCTTAATCGTACAAAAGGCCCCATCTTTGGAGGTATCTATGCTTCACGTCTTGCTAGACATTTTGAGATACCCATTAGGCACCATGAAAAAGAGGAGACAAAATTGCCTCCTTACATTTTAGATTACAAGAGCATGGTAGCACACAAGTTTATTGTTGACAACAAAGAGAAGATGCTCTTGTATAACCTTAGATTTAATAAGAAACACAATGAGACTATTATTTTGCCTGCGCCTCTGTTGTTTTATTTGATTGCAGATAATTTTCTTGTTACGCCGGAAGCGGTGTACGCTCATCGAGGCCAAGCATTCACTCCAGAACCTGAGCCTGAGCCAGAACCTGAACTGGACCCTTATCATGCATCATCCTACCAGTGGGACCCAGAGATGGCCAGCCAGTGGTATCCTGATTACACCTCTCAGTACACCGGGGAGAGTAGCAACGGTCCTTGGCATTAGACCAACTTAGGCCAAAAGCCTAAGCTTGGGGGAGTATGTATTTCTCACCGACTTTACATTCATGTTCACACACTATTCTAGTCGTCGGTGCTCATACTCTTTCATTGTATTATCCATGCTAGTTTAAATTTATTTTTCTAGTTTTCTTCTTGTGTGTTTGATAAACCTTAAGAAAACCCAAAAAAAATTAGTTAGTTTAATTTCCATGCTTGTAGTAGAAATTAAAACTAAACCCAAAAATATTTCTAGTGCTTCTTCTTACTTGATGGGAGCTTTCCCGTGTAAATAGTTTTCTTTTTCTTTTCTTTTCTTTGGGGGTCGAGAGTAGAAGACCATATTGAAAATGTTTAGTGGCTCTCACATGCATGATTGTTATTTAACTCAGAGCCAATATTACCTTGTCTTCTCTTTTGAGTTGAATGCTTGCAGATTCCAGCTTAGTCCAATGCACGTGCACTATTATTATTATACACATCATTCGGTCGTGCAAGTGAAAGGCAATAATGACGCTATATGATGGACTGATTGAGATGAGAAAAGCTGGTATGAACTCGACCTCTCTTCTTTTTGTAAATATGGTGAGTTCATCGTTTCTAACTCAGCTTATTATGAGGTAAACATATTTGCAATGACATTTAGAGATTATAGTTGCTTGTGCCATGCTTGATTAGCTATGAGTTATAATGGTTTACCTTGCGTGCCAACATGCTATTAGAATGATTATGATGTGGTATGATGGGATGGTATCCTCCTTTGAATGAATTGAGTGACTCGACTTGGCACATGTTCACGCATGTAGTTGAAACAAATCAACATAGCCTTCATGATATTTATGTTCATGGTGGATTATATCCTACTCATGCTTGTATTCGGTGTGAATTAATTTTAATGCATGTTCATGACTGTGTCGCTCTCTCAGTTGGTCGCTTCCCAGTCTTTTGCTAGCCTTCACCTGTACTAAGCGGGAATACTGCTTGTGCATCCAAACTCCTTAAACCCAAAGTTGTTCCATATGAGTCCACCATACCCTCCTATATGCAGTATTTACCTCTCGTTCTAAGTAAATTTGTATGTGCCAAACTCCAAACCTTCAAATGAAATTATGTTTTGTATGCTCGAGCAGCTCATGTTTCAACTAGGGCTGCCTATATCTTCCATGCTAGGTGGGTTATTCTCAAGAGGAGTGGACTCCGGTCCTCATTCACGAGAAAGGGCCGTAACAGGATGCCAGTCCCATGATCCAAAAAGATCAAAGCAAATCAAAATAATTAAACAAAACTCCCCCAGGGCTGTTGTTAGTTGGAGGCACTCGTTGTTTAGAGAAAGCCATGGATTGATGCTTGTTGGTGGTTGGGGGAGTATAAACCTTTACCATTCTGTTTAGGAACTGCCTATAATGCATGTAGTATGGAAGATACAACCATCTCATAGTTGTTGCGTTGACAGCAAAAGTATGCCGCTCAAAATGTTATTCAATCTCTATTTTAAAATCGAGCTCTGGCACCTCTACAAATCCCTGCTTCCCTCTGCGAAGGTCCTATCTATTTACTTTTATGTTGAGTCATCACCCTCTTATTAAAAAGCACCCGCTGGAGAGCACACTGTCATTTTCATTCATTACTATTGGTTTATATTGGGTATGACTTGATTGGATCTCTTTTACCATGAATTACAATGTTTAGTCAGTCCTTGATCTTTAAAGATGCTCTGCATTTATGTTTTGTGCTCTCAGAAAGGGCTAGCAAGATACCATTTTGTTATATCATGTTATGATTGTTCTAAGAAAGTGTGTCATCCGAGTTTTATTATTATGGCTCACTAGCTGATTAAGATATTGATATGAGTAATTGGGAGACCTAGGTGTTATTGTGAGTATGGTTAGTTCATAATATTTGCTGAAACCTGAATGCCGGCTTCGCATGTTTACAACAACAAGAGCAAACTGAGTTTGTAAAAGTTTTTCTTTATCACTTTTAGTTTATCAACTGAATTGCTTGAGGACAAGCAAAGGTTTAAGCTTGGGGGAGTTGATACGTCTCCAACGTATCTACTTTTCCAAACACTTTTGCCCTTGTTTTGGACTCTAACTTGCATGATTTGAATGAAACTAACCCAGACTGACGTTGTTTTCAGCAGAACTGCCATGATGTTGTTTTATGTGTAGAAAACAAAAGTTCTCGGAATGTCCTTAAAATCCACGGAGGCACTTTTTGGAAAATATAAAAAATATTGGCGAAAGAATCAAGACCAGGGGGCCCACACCCTGTCCACGAGGGTGGGGGCACGCCCACCTCCCTGGGCGCGCCCCTCTGTCTCGTGAGCCCCCTGAGGCTCCGCCGACCTCAACTCCAACTCCATATATTCTGTCTCGCGGAGAAAAAAATCAGAGAGAAAGTTTCATCGTGTTTTACGATACAGAGCCGCCGCCAAGCCCTAATCTCTCTCGGGAGGGCTGATCTGGAATCCGTTCGGGGCTTCGAAGAGGGGGATTCATCGCCGTCGTCATCATAAACCATCCTCCATCACCAATTTCATGATGCTCACCGCCGTGCGTGAGTAATTCCATCGTAGGCTTGCTGGACGGTGATGGGTTGGATGAGATTTACCATGTAATCAAGTTAGTTTTGTTAGGGTTTGATCCCTAGTATCCACTATGTTCTGAGATTGATGTTGCTATGACTTTGCTATGCTTAATGCTTGTCACTAGGGCCCGAGTGCCATGATTTTAGATCTGAACCTATTATGTTTTCATGAATATATGTGTGTTCTTGATCCTATCTTGCAAGTCTATAGTCACCTATTATGTGTTATGATCTGACAACCCCGAAGTAACAATAATCGGGATACTTCTCGGTGATGACCGTAGTTTGAGGAGTTCATGTATTCACTAAGTGCTAATGCTTTGTTCCGGTTCTCTATTAAAAGGATGCCTTAATATCCCTTAGTTTCCGCTAGGACCCCGCTGCCACGGGAGGGTAGGACAAAAGATGTCATGCAAGTTCTTTTCCATAAGCACGTATGGCTATATACAGAATACATGCCTACATTACATTGATGAATTGGAGCTAGTTCCGTGTCACCCTATGTTATAGCTATTACATGAGGAATCACATACGACATAATTATCCATCAATGATCCAATGCCTATGAGCTTTTCACATCTTGTGTTTCGCTTATTTACTTTTCCGTGGCTATTGTTACAATCACTACAAAACCCAAAAATATTAATTTTGCCACTATTACCTTTATTATCATACTACTTTGCTACTAAATACTTTGCTGCAGATACTAAGTCATCCAGGTGTGGTTGAATTGACAACTCAACTGCTAATACTCAATAATATTCTTTGGCTCCCCTTGTGTCGAATCAATAAATTTGGGTTGAATACTTTACCCTCGAAAGCTGTTGCGATCCCCTACACTTGTGGGTTATCAATGCATGCCACGGTATTTCTGCATGCTTGCATGGGGCTTAGTGCGGAGCCTCTCAATGTCTAGATCAGACGGATATTATGGACTGATTTAGTTCATCTAACATCTACATTAATTTTGATGATGTGGCTCAAGGAGAGGATAGAGAATTCCTAGTAGTGGGGGCTAGCTATTACTAGTAGATAAGTCTTTGTAGAGATTCCACTAGGTGAGCTACATACGGAACAAAATGAATGAACCTACACTTAGAATGCATCTATATACATCCGCATGTGGTTCATGGTGAAATCTCTACAAAGACTTATATTTAGGAGCGGAGGAAGTACTAGTATAGTACGTCTTTGTAATTTATCGTGAGATAAATTTGTACAATGCAATGAAGCTTCCACTTCGCATTACATGTATCTTCGTCCAAGGTTGCCCGTTGCAACATTTCATCAAACACAAAGGAGACTAACATGCATGCTATTGCATCTCAATGATTGATGATCATAGAAAATATGTACTCCTCCGTTCCAAAATAAGTGTCTCAACTTTGTGCAAACTTTAGTACAAAGTTGTACTACCACTAAAGTTGACACTTATTTTGGAGCAGAGGCAGCTAAAGAAAAAATGATCCATGCACTCCCTAGCCCTTGAACCATGAACCCTAACCAGGCTTCAATTTGCCGGCAAAGTTCGAGCTTCCTAATAAATGAAGTTTGCAACCTTTTGACCATCGGGTCATTTGTGCAGTTTCACCAAAATTGAGATGAGCATCCCTGTGGCAAAGAAATTGAAGAAGCGTGATTAGAATAAGATTACTAGGACTAGTTGATGAGACATAAACTCATCGAAATCTGAGACGTAGAAGCCGGAGAGGTATGTGTGGGGCAAAGGAGTAGAGAAATATCCACATGGAGTGGCGTGGGCAGCTGGAGCGATGGTGCAAGCCGGCTGTAAAGGGAGTTGTACCGAGGGACGTAGCTCAACCTTGAGGAGGGCGGCGGAGGCGGCAATCGCCCACGTCCGGCAAGTGAGAAAGGGACGAAGGCAACCTCACCGGCTTTGTGAGAGAGAACGGCGGGGACCCCTGATCGGGACGTGCCGACAATGGGTTTTCGCCGTCGGCGGTGGCGACCGCATCTACACTAAGCATCCACCTCACATCCGCCGGGATGTTAGAGATGTGGCCACAGTCGTTCTGTGCGAGAGAGTGTGAAGAGAGCAACCCCAGCAAGCAACCGTGTAGGCTGGCCCGTCCTCACTATGTATATAGTGGAGCGGTTTCCTTTTCTCTCCATATGAACCTATCATATTGCGTACGTGCCACTCAAGAAAAAAACTTTATTTATAAATGACACAGCACCTACTACTCGTTCTCCTATAACCTTGCGCTTGGCATCTCCAAAATATTAACCTTGTGATTGGCTCTTCGCCTCTTCGGGAAGTCGAGCAATAATGGTAGTGCAGTATATATCGTTCTGGCTATATGAGACTAAATGAATTGCTGCACGTCCACCACGTGGGCGAGGGTCGAGGGGCGAGGGAGAGTGCTACATACGGAGCAAAATGAGTGAATCTACACTCTAAAATACGTCTATATACATCAGTGTTTGGAGTATGTACTATAGTTCATATTGAAATCTACTAAAGGACATATATATTCCAAACAATATGATATAATCTCTATAACCAAGGTAGTAGGGACGAGGAGTAAACGGAGGGAGTAGTAAATTTTTCTCCTCGTCCTATGAGCCACCACGCGCAAGGGCGAGGGAGCGGGCATAAGGCGGAGCAAGCTTCACCTCATCCTGCGAGCCACCGCGCGCCTGGGCGGGGAGGCGGCGACTAAGCAAGCTTCTCCTCGTTCTACGAGTTGACGGGACACATCAAAAGTACTCCAGTGTATAGAGCCTTGCCGCTAAGGTAGGCCCCACATGATTTGCCTCTTTTTTTAATTTAACATAACGCGTCAAGTCGCAATTTGTTTATTCACCCGCGGTAGACGATCCTCCCTCCACCAAGTGGACAACCAGTACACGTGCCAAAAATTACCACGTGGGCTGCCTTTTTCGTACAGAAATGAGCTCCACCGTGTACCTGCGCGGGTGTGGTTGGGAAAGAGACGGGAGTACGTGCGTTGTGCATGCACCTCTTCTCTTCGTGCACGTCCCCCACACCTACGTGGGTGTGTGTGAGAGATACAAACCGCGTTCGTGAGTGTTTTTTGTTTTGGGGTGGGGTGGGGGTGGGGTGGGGGGTTTATTTTGTGAATTATGGGTGGGAATATGTGTCGATGACATCTCAATAAAAATTTTGCATGCAATGTGTGTGAAATGGAGGCCTATCCATATCATATATAGAGGGTCAGGCAATCCACGAGAAGAGAGGGAGGGGTCATAGATATCGATAGAGTCAAAGAGAGGATCAAGTGGGTGGGTGCGAGATCGATGAAGAGGGCCATCGAAATTTTGTGTGTGTGCAAGTCAAAGATATAGGGCGACTGACCTACCGGAACGTTAGATGGCACATGTCAAGTTTGTGTGTGGTAGGGAGACATGACTAGGCTCGATGTATCGGTATGTGTGGGGGGGGGTGGGGAGGGTAGGCGAGACCTAACTATAGAGGTAGAACGACTCGTATATGTGTTGAGAAGGAGAGACCCAACTATGTCTTGAGGGAGATCGGTCGACATCCATACATAACTGAAGGACGGGAAATATGATTGGACAGAGAGAGAGAGAGAGGAGAGAGAGAGGGAGGGAGAGGGGTAGAGTGCTGGATGGGTGATGGAGTTGCTTCTCGAAGATGGTGGGAGAGGCCTACTAGAAAAACTGAGGGTGGAACTGCAATGTTATCAATAAGAGTGGGGATGTGTTTCTATGTGTGCCTTTACGTGATAGATCTGTCGGGACGCATCCATGGATGATGAAGGGGAACCATGTGTTTGGTAAGCAAACCTAACTAGATCGGTAGATCAATTGTTGTTTATCGGAGGAAGGGAGAGACATAACTAATGAGGTAGATCGATCGACCGTGGGTAAAAACGAGTTATAAGGACCTAGCTAGCTATATGTATAGCGAGAGATCGGTCGGTGTACGTCCATATGTTAGAGGCAAATAAGGCCCAGCGAGACGGATAGACAGAGAGAATGGAGTTAGGAGGTGGTGAGAGAGGCCCAGCTACTAGCTAGATAGGGGGAGGAGTGTGCAATTGTGAGATCGATGAAAAGAGGGGCGAGAGTTTACACGTGTGTGTGACCGTATGAGAGACACGAGGCAAGGAAACATAAAGGAGGAGACTGAAGGTGTGTGTGTATGTTGTAGGTAGGCATCGCTGGAGAGGTTTATCGATCGGTGTGTGTCGGAAAGGAGTTGTGGAGACTGGGAGAATGACCTAAAGAAAAAAATGAATGTGCCCAGTGGATAGAATGCCGAGGGAGGGGGAGGGCGTGTGCATGAACGAGAGAAAGTTAGTGGTAGCTACAAAGGTTAGAGGATTGTGTGGGTGTAAGAGACTAACAAAGATCATAATTTGATATGAAAGCGGATTCATATATTTGAATAGGAGATCATAGTGTTTTAAACATATGCATGCATGAATATAGCGGTGATACACGTGTTGTGCACATGTTATACCATAATGTGATAATGCATGGCGTTTTCAACTCACAGCTAAATGCCGAACAATCTAAACCATACTATACATCAAACAATCTCACATTTTATTTGAATTTGTGATAATGTGTGGCGTTTGCAGCTTACAACTAAATATCGAACATTCTAAACAATACTATATATCGAACATTCTCACATTTTCTTTGAATTTGTGGTAATGTGTGGTGTTTGCAACTCACATCTAAATACTTGTAGGCGTAGGGGGCGGGGCACCATAGATAATGTGATAAACACATTATACATATGAGACATGGTTTAGATTATGAAGATCTAGCTAGAGCTAGAAATGTAATGTGATTTGAAATCAACATAAAGTGGATTCAAAAAATCGAGTTCGAGTTCATATAGTACACATAGTTCATATGTAACTCGAGACTAATCATGTGGTGTGCTGTGAAGATAATACACAAACGATGGTTTAACTTGACAATAATGATGATTGTAGATCTTATTAAAACAGAGAAAAAAATTCAAATGCTTTGACTTCACAACAATCATTACTGTAGATCTTATTCAAATAGAGAAACGAATTCAAATTTAGTTCATATTGAAGCGGTAGTATATACGTTTGGAATGCACTAAAATGTTCATTTGAGTAGGTTGCATGCATTATACACGTAGCGAAATATTTTAATTGAACATAACATGAATTCAAAGTTTTGAATGACATTTGTAGTGTGCATTGATTTAGTACAGTACACGTTTCTTGTACGGAAATTTCAACCCGCACATTGTTAGCCCGAAATATTTAAGATATATCTTTGTCTCAGTCGTGCTCCGACAACTCCCTCCATCTCAACCCGCGCCTTGCTATTCCGAAATTACAACGCGCGCGAAAACTCCCACCTCCTGTGAAATCCCGACACGCGAAATGCCCGTGGTACCCCTGAACCGAAATAAGCACCTCAAAACGGTGAGGGTACTTTCGTAACTTACCCCACATTTTGGACAAGAGCGTCCCTAAGCCATGGTTCCCCACTGCCATCCCATCCGCCCACCCATTCGTACACTGAGGCCGCGAAAACCCGCGATGAAGCCCCACACCCTTCTCCATCCGCCACCCATCCGGAGCTTCTTCCCCGACGACGTCGTCCACAGCAACACCTCGACGTCCCTCATCCACCGTACCGGATGAGGATCCGTGTCGGGGAAGCTGGTCGTGACCCACGAACACCTATGGGACCTGGCGGACCGAGTCCCTTGTGGTTCGGAGGGGGGCGGAGATTGCACGAAGAGCAGATCGAGGCGATGCACACGAGCAATTTACCCAGCTTCGGAGCTCTCCGGAGAGATAATACTCCTACTGCTGCTTGGTTGATTGTATTGTGTTCTTGCTAGGGAGCAATGGGAGCTACAAAACCTAGCTTGAGTGTGTGTAGTCTCGAGTGAGTCGAATGAACCGAACGGAGCCGAACCCTTTCTACGTTGCACATGGGCCTCCTTTTATAGGCTCAAGGGGTCACCGACAGGTGGCAACGCAGATGAGGGTACAAATGGAAAAACAGTAGTTGGTACACCGACATGCGATTGTACGGTGCATATACCTAACTCGACGGCAAGGGACAAGATCAATAAATGCCCATCCCCAGCCGGCTAAACGAAGGCAATAGGGACCGTCAAGTGCACCACCGTTTGCCACGATGGTAGGCTCGTCGGCGCCGCTTATCGCTGCTCCCGCTGGCTGCACAACCCTTTGACACGCGCGTTCTGGAATAGCCCCATGGCGACATCGTTGGCGGATGAGCTGGAGCGGAGATGAAGAGAGGTTGCTCGCCGCGGCAAGCACCTTGCCGCTGCTGAATCCTTGTCGCGCTCGGGAGCTTGTCGCTCACCAAGCCTTCCTGGCAAGCTCCTCTTGTCGGGGTCTTGTGCCTTGAGTGGCCTTCCCGGCAAGCTCCTCTTGTCGGGGCCTTGAATACTTTGTTCTTGAATGGCTCCAAAGGAGCCGCGGAGGGCCTTGACGGTCACTAGGCAAGCCTTGCCGCGGGGTGCTGCGACTGCCCGTGCACGAGTTCGGGATACTAGGGTACCCCTACTCTAGTACACCGACAGGAGCCCCCGGGCCTGGGCCACACACGGCGCCGAGCTCTGTTGGGCCAGGCCCAAAACAGTGCACGGGCACGCGTGGCCTAGATCACGCCGTTACTCGCCTCGGACCCACCACGTCCCCCACGAACGGCACGCTCCAGACGTGGCGTCGTGGGAGAGATCGTGGAGGCTTTCTTTAATTGGAAAAGCGGAACGTCTGCCCCCTCTCGCCCCTTATAAGCGGGGGAAACAGGGGCAAGACGCCCACCCTGCCAGTGCTGTCACATCAGAAACCACCGCCGCTCCCCCCCTTCTTCTCAAGTCCAAAGAGAGCGACGCCCCGCCCCCCATCGCCACCAACGCCATCAACACCGTCGGCATCCTCCACCACCTCCACCATGGCTCCGAAAGCCGATAAGGGGAAGGGCGTGAAGTCGGCCGAGGCGCAGCGGCTCGCGGCGCTGCGCAAGGAGCGGGCCCTCTTCGACCCCCAGCTCGACGCAAAGGAGCTGCGGGAGGCGTACTACCTCTTCTGGTCGACGGAGACGCGGGCGCACCACAGACGAGGGTGATCTCCGCCGCCGCATCCGAGAAGGTTTCATCGGGTATCCTTCTTGGCGCTCTTCTCATCGCGGGCTCTGCCGCCTTTTCCAATTCTTCTGCGATGTTATGAATACCTACGGGTTTCGGCCTCCTTGATTTCACCCCAACGCCGCTCGACCATGGCGGTTTCGCACACCTCTGCGAGAACTTTGTCGGAGTCCACCCAAATGTAGCCCTTTTCCGCCACTTCTTCATGCCCAGCGCCGAAAGAGGAGAGCCACTTGTCGGAGGGATTGCTTGGATCTCGGGATCGGCAAGAAAGACTCCTACCTTGAAGGAGAGCTCCGTAGCAAGTGGGAAGAGTGGAGAGCCGATTGGTGTTGGATTGTAGAGGAGGACCCACAACCTTTACTGCCCAGCCAAACTCCCATAGTGCGCGGGCAACGATTGGAGCAACTTGGCGCCGGAGGATGCTAGGTTGAAGATAGCTGTGACCGGATCTTGCGCCTCAGCTTGCCGGACTCACCGAGGCGCAGTTGGCGAGATTTCCTTCGCCCAGATCGCTTCCCTTGCAAGAGAGGAGGAGGCCTGCTTGGGAGTTCCAAAACCCGGCAGATATCATGAGGTTGCGCCCGGGCCTCAATTGGAACTTCACCGTCTTAGAGTTGGACGCAATGCTGCTGGAGTTGTTCAAGCATGACCCCGATCACCCCGAGTGGTTTATGTTGCCGAGGGGGGTCGTTCCTTTGTGCAACAATTCTTCTCTTGACCGCATCCGCGCCATGATGCCCTTGTGCGATTCTCATGGGATCGTTCCAACCTGGCAAGAGCCTTCCGACGACATCGTGCGGCAGTTCTTCGACAGCTTGGAAGAGGTGTCGATCCGCGCCGACGAGCAGAGGTTGCTCACCCGCGACACCACCGAGCAAGAGATGGCGCGCATTGCCACAAGGTTGGAGGAGGCGGCAGCAGCTGCTGCCGCTGGCGTGTTTGGGTTCACCGTGGAGGAGGCAGAGGCAGCCGAGGCGGCAAGCCTTGCCGATCGAGAGGAGTTTGCCGGCGAGGAGGAGCAGGCCGAGCCCGATGCTGAGCCTAACGAGCCTGCCGGGGGCGCCTCCCCTCCACCTTCAGATAACTTGTCGCGGGAGGAGCCTGCAGCTGCACCAAGAAGGCGCCTCCGCAAGACTGGGGAAGTGGCGGGGCGGCAGACGGGCCAACAGCCGTCGCGCACGGCAGCGCGCTCCATCATGGCAAGCTCCGCTGCCGTGGGGCGCGCCACGCCGCCACAAAGAATCGGAGCGGGCCTTCGGGACCACGGCTCCCGCACCCCCAAGCGCCCGAGGGAGCCTACTCTTCCATTTGTCGCACCGGAGGCGGAGCGGAGTTCGACTTCTCCGCCTCAGCCCGAGGAAGAAGAAGAAGAGTAAGATCTTGTCGCTGTTACTTGTAATTCTTCAATTTGCTGCTTTGTCTTGTATCTGATTTGCTTCATTCTGAACCCTTTCCTTTTTCAGGACGCTGGCTTAGAGAGCGTCGAAGAGGGCCAAGACCCCGGTGGTTGTCATCGAAGACGATCCCCCCGTGGCGACAGGAGGCGCATCTGAGACTCCCTTGCCGGACTCGGCAACCCTTCCTCAGAGCAGCCCGCAGCACAGCCCCCAGCGTAAGTAACTGGTTTATTTCTTACGGTTAGGTGTGCATGGGTGCTCCTTCTTTACTGATATCTGACTTGTTGATTTGTGTAGGAGCAGAGCAGCCTCATCAGGAGGCCCCGGAGGTCACTCCTGAAGTTCTGTCTGCTTCAACTACGCCGCCAAGGGAGAATTCTCCGGCAAGGGAGCGCTCTCCGGCAAGGGAGGCCTCTCCGACAAGGGATGCTTCTCCGACAAGGGGCAGCGCCAACGATCCTCCGGTGGTGGAGATCGCGGCCACAGATCCCATCGCAGGTAATCTTCTTGCTTGAAAATTTCCCTTGGGTTCCTTTTCTTCTGTTCTTCTTTTCGAACATTTGCTTGACTATTCTTTCTTTTTCTGATCATCAGATCCATCCGCCGGAGAGCCGATGGAGACTGAGGTTGCCGGCGAGGAGGACGCGCGCGGCAACAATGACAACGCCGCCAACATGGAGGAGGAGGCCGGCGCCGATGGGTCTGCCGGCGAGGAGGCCGCCAAGGCTGCTGGCGCAAAGGCTAGGGAGAGGTCTGGTGATCGCATTGATGACCCTGAGGCCGCAGGAGCGCCAGGCGCTACGCCGACCGCCGATCCCTCCGCCACCGATGCAGCACCAGGCTCAAGAGCCCCACCTGGCGCCTATCAAGGCCGGGCGACGGTGTCTTCATCAAGCTTCCATGGGCGTCGAGCTCCAGGCGCGGTCGAGGGAGAGACCTTCGACGAGGAGCTGCTCGCCTCCGCTGGGTTGTCGCTGGTTGACGCGCCAAGCAGCAGCAGTGGCGAGTCTGAGGAGGAGCAGTTGCTGAAGAAGCCGCTGTCGCTCTACCGCGCCCGACAAGCTAAGCTGGAGTCCAGGAAGCACTTGTCGCGAGGGCGGGAGCTGACATGGAGAAGCGCACAGAAGAGCTCCGGCGCGCCAACAAAGAAACTCTCCAAGACATAGCAGAAGCGCGGGAGCAACTTTCCGAAGAGCGCACGGCCTTCATCCTTGAGAAGGCCGAAGTCGAAGAGCAGCAAAGGCTTGTCGTCGAGAAGCTATCTGCGCAAGAAGGCGAGCTGGCGCAGCGGAAGATCAACCTCGACAGCTATGAGGAAGATCTTGCCGCGCACGAGCAATCAATCGGTGGAGCTCACAAGGAAGCAAGGGACGTTGCCGCAGCTGCCGAGGCCGCCAAGAAGGAGTTAGAGACGAGGGTGACGCAGTTGGAGGCCACCCTCCAGAAGAGCGGCGAGGAGGTCACCGCGCTGAAACACGAGCGTGAGAAGGACGCCTACACTCTTGGCGAGTTGCAGGGTCGTCTCGCTGAGAAGATCAAAGAGCTCGACGCCGCCAAAGACTCCAAGGCAGATCTTGAGCTGAAGCTGTCTACCTTGACGGAGACGCTGGACGGCGCCAAGGAGCGGGAAGTGGGTTTGCTGGAGAAGATCAAGGCCAACGAGGAGTTGCTGGCGAATGCCACGAACGCCCACAACACCTTCAAAGAGAATGTGATGCACTGGACGGAGGGCCTTGTGGATACTGCCGCCGCCATTGACAAGGAGCTGATGGAGATGGGGATGGTGGATCTCGGTACTCCACCGACGAGCATCTCCACCCAGCGCCAAGCTCAGCCTATTCTTCAAGAGCGTGTTGATGGCTCTCCAGTGCTCCGGAGGAGATCCCAAAGCAATCGGCCGACGAAGTCGCGCCAAATCTGTGCAGGGCTCTTGGAAGGTGCCGATGAAGGTGGCCTTCGCAATCCAGGCGCCTTCGCCATGGCGTCCTCAAGTCCTGCCGCCAATCGCCGGCGTTGAAGCGCTCAAGGCCCTTGTCGCACCCATTGTGGACAGGGTGAGCGGAGTCAAGAGGGTCGATGGCGACCAGCGTGGACTAGGCCGCCAAAGTTATCTTTCCTTTGTCACTGCAGATCATGTTTCAGAGAACAATTTATTAGATCTGCGACAAGTTATTTTGTAATATACTCTATCTTAGGCAACGATTGCAATGTTATTTCCTTTTCTTGATTCTTTCCTTTGTATGTTTGTGCCCTACGCTTTTAGGGAACTTGTCGGCGGGCACCTTTGTTGCAAGCGCTAAGTGCGAACGTCGGACTTCTTTGGCGATGCCGCCTCCGACAAGCAACCTTGTCGCAACTGGTTGCAGCTCACTTAAGTTGTTGAGCGGACTCGAAACAAAATAAGGCGCAAACCAGCCGCGAGTTGGTTCCTTCGCGCACAGGTTTTCCATACAAAGTACTTATCGTTCGAGGAACATAACTTAAAATTTTAAAAACTGATTGCTCAAACTTTGGCAACTTAGCTTTTCTGTCGTTCGCTTCCCGGCAAGGTGATATTTCCTCGAGCGACACTTGGCGGCCCACACCATTATCGATATTTCCTCGAGCGACACTTGGCGGCCCACACCATTATCTTCTCCTCCCCCCCCCCAGCTAACTTGTGGGCGAAGGAACCTTCCTTTCTTTTGAGAAGAAAGAAGAGAAAATAAAGTTATGGAGCCTAGTGGCTCGTTATTGCTTACCGGGTGTGGATGCTGCACAAAATGTTAGATAACACATGCATAAAGGATTATGAAAGCATGCATTTTACAAGTTGTGCGCAACACACAAGCTTTACTGATGCACGGGGTCTGCGCCCGGCTTTGTACAAAGGATTACATGCAACAGCGGCAAGACTTGTAGAAAAGGGTGGTTGCGGAACGGGTTCGACAACGCGCTCTATGGGTAAAACTTACGAAGATGCTCTATATTCCGGAGTTGCTCACGGAGCGCCATCTTGGTCTCAAAGCGGACATCGCCAGCCTAGTGACTCGTTTCACCCGATAAGGGCCTTCCCACTTCAAGCGTCAACTTGTTGGAATTCTTGGCGGACTGAGCGCGCGAAGAACAAGGTCGCCTTCCTCGAAACTTCGGCACTAACTTTGCGGCTATGGTAGCAGCGCAAAGCTTCTTTGGTAACGAGCAGCTCGTCAAAGAGCCTGAAGGCGATCCTCCTCAAGGAGCAGCGTGTCATCTTGTCGCAGCTGCTCTTGCTCAAACTCATCATAAGCGAGCACTCGAGGTGACCCGTATACGAGTTCCGTGGGGAGAACTGCCTCTGCTCCATAGACTAGGCGAAGGTGTCCGGCGGTGGCTCGATTTGGCGTCGTCTGATCGACCAAAGAACCACCGCAGCTCCTCAATCCAGTTTCTTCCGCACTTGCGCAGCCTGTCGAAAGTTCTGGTCTTGAGTCCTCGCAGCACTTCAGCGTTTTCCCTTTCTGCTTGACCGTTGCTCCTTGGATGAGCAACAGAAGCAAAGCAGACCTTGGCGCCAAGATCTTGGACGTATTGCATGAAGGTGCGACTCGTGAATTGGGTGCCGTTGTCGGTGATGATCGGTTAGGAATCCCAAGCGGCAAACAATTGACTGAAGAACTTGATCGCGCTTGTTGTGCTGTCACCTTCCTCATGCTTCCACTTCCGGCCACTTTGTGAACTTGTCGATCATGACGTACAAGTACTCAAAGCCCCGACACTTCGAGGAAGGGGCCGAGGATGTTGAGCCCCTGCACGAAAATGGCCAGGATAAATGGATCGTCTGGAGAGCTTGAGCTGGTTGGTGTATCTGCTTTGAATGGGCTGCACGCTTCACACTTGGTTACTTGTGCGTTGCATCTGGAGGGCTGTCGGCGGAAGAAACCTTGCCGGAAAGCTTTGCGAAGAGCGCTCTTGCGCCAATGTGGTGACCACATATGCCTCCATGTATCTCTGCCAACAGCTTCATCCATCTTCCGGCAAATACACTTTAATTTCACACCGTTGAGTCTTCTTACATGCAGGATGTTGTCAACAAACTGGTACATACTGATTGGCGGGCTACTCTTTCCGCTTCTTCTTGCTCTTGGGAAGTTCTCTGTCTGAAGGAAATGGGCGATCTGTTGTGCCCATGTTGGAGCTTGCGGCTCGACAACAAGAACTAAAGGCACATCTGCCGCTTGGGAACATCAGCTTCTCGGCAAGAACACTGCGGCTCAGCCGAGCTTGATGATCCCGGCAAGCTTGCCGAGCAAAACTTGTCGGGGCGTCGCTTCAACGATACAAACCCTAGGGCTTGTCGGAGCAGACTGCTCCTCAGCGATATCTGTGTTGATTTTGGGGACCTTCTTGGTGGCGGCTTCAGGGAGCTCTGCCGGAAAGTAGTCACCAGAAACCAACTTCCTCTTCTTGTTCTGTCCAGTTGATGGTGTTACAGTTGGTTGAGTTAGCTTGAGCACAAAAATCCCTGGTTCCACAGGTAACTTGAGTGCGGCGCACTTTGACAGGCCATCAGCAATATCATTCTGAGCTCTTGGAACATGTTCCATTTGCAGGCCTTCAAAGTGTTCTTCTAGCTTTCTTACTTCATCAACATAGGCTTCCATCAACAGACTCTAATAATCTTTGTTTACTTCGCGGACGACAAGCTGCGAGTCTCCCCTGACAATAAGCTTCCTGATCCCAAGGTCCACTGCAATCCTGAGACCGGCAAGCAAACCTTCATAATCTGCAGTATTATTTGTTGCTTGCTCCTTGGGAAAGTGCATCTGGACTATGTACTTGAGGTGCTCTCCGGTGGGTGCGATAAGCAAGACGCCGCACCGGGCGCTTTGCAGCGAGAAGGCACCATCAAAGTACATCAGCCACTCTTTACTTGCTTCCTTGACGGGATGCTTGTCTCGAATTTCTTCATCTTGCGTTGGCGTCCACTCTGCTATAAATTCTGCCAATGCTCGCTGGATAGTTGAAGTGCTTTCAAACTTGAGGCCAAGCTTGACAGTTCGGTGCCCACTCGACAATCCTGCTGTTGCTACGGATTCTGCAATATCCTCTTCATGAAAGCGAGTGACAACTGTTATCTCGTGTGCTTGGAAGTAATGGCGCAGCTTTCTCGAGGCCATGAGGAGGCGAAAAGCAATTTCTGCACACCGAGTACCTTGACCTAGCCCCTGCAGAAGGGAACCGACAAAAGTAGACTGCGCGCTGCACCATCCTTTTCTGCATCTTCTCGCAATTCTGCGCAGATCCGTTCTTGTCGGGACCAGAGTTTGACGGTGAAGCCCCCTGCTTGTCGCTGGATGCATCTGCCTCGGTTGCGCTCATCATCATCGCCTCCTTTCCGCTACTAACGCAGCACTAACCACTTGATTGGTTGCCGCTATGTACAGCAGCAACTTCTCTTGTGGCCTAGGTGCGACAAGTATTGGAGTAGAGGACAGGTACCTCTTTAAGTCCTGCAGCGCAGCCACCGCTTCGGGAGTCCATTTCATTGGACCTGCCTTTTTCAAAATCTTGAAAAATGGCAGGGCGCGCTCAGCAGACCTAGAGATAAACCTGCTGAGAGCAGCCACGCAACCGGCAAGTCTTCGAACATCCTTGACGCGCCTTGGTGCTTCAATCTGCTCAATGGCCTAGATCTTGTCGGGGTTGGCTTCAATTCCCCGCTGAGACACGAAGAACCCGAGAAGCTTGCCGGAACGAACTCCAAACACGCACTTCTCGGGGTTGAGCTTGAGGTTGATCTTGTGCAGATTTGCAAAGGTCTCATCCAAATCTTGAACCAGAGTTGCTTTGTCCTTGCTCTTGACAACTATGTCATCCATGTAGGCTTCTACATTTCTGTGCATTTGGGGCTCAAAATCGTCGTGGACCACTCTTGCAAACGTTGAACCAGCATTCTTCAAACCAAAAGGCATCCGTATGAAACAGTATGTGCCACATGGTGTAATGAATGCGGTTTTCTCTTCATCTTCTTCTGCCATGAAGATCTGATGATATCCTGAGTATGTATCAAGAAATGAAAGCAAATCACATCCAGCCGTGGAGTCAACAATCTGGTCGATGCGTGGCAAGGGAAATGGGTCTTTGGGACAAGCTTTATTAACATCTATGAAGTCAATACAAAGTCTCCATTTCCCATTTGCCTTGCGTACAACTACCGGATTGGCCAACCACATGGGATGGAGTACTCCTCTGACAAGGCCTGCTGCTTCCAACTTCTTGATCTCTTCTCGCAATGAACTCTTGGCGCCCACCGCTCGCTTCGACTTTTTTGCTTGACGGGCCACGATGAGGACAGACAGCTAGGTGGTGCTCAATTACTTTCACAGGAACACGGGGATGTCGACGGTTGCCATGCAAACACATCGACATTCGCCAGGAAAGCAACGAGCTCGCCTTCCTATTTAGGGTCGAGAGTGGGCACTGATGGTGAAGGTACCACCAGTGTCGTCCTCCTTGGTGGGCACCTTCTTGGTCTTCGGTGGAGCTGCCATCATCTTCTTGCACTTGCCGGTGGAGCTCGATGGTGCGTCCTCGACGGTAGCGCAGCACCAAGAGGTGCGCTTGCGGAGTGGGCATCGAGCTCTTGCCGGACTTGGTCTTCTTCTTCCCCGGGAGCTTCAAAGGCAAGTGATTTGCTATCTGTCGCAGCTGCTGCATCCCGGTAAATCTTGTCGGCGCAGATAAGAGCATCTTTCTTGTCGCCATGAACAGAAATGACACTTATCGGGCCGGGCATCTTGAGCAAATTGTATGCATAATGACAGGCTGCCATGAACTTGGTGAGTGCTGGACGGCCAAGTATTCCATTGTAGGGCAATGGGAAATCAGCAACGTCGAATGTGACCCTCTCGATCCTGAAATTCAGCTCACGCCAAATGTTCGGGTAACGTGATCTTCCCTTTCGGCTTGCTCCTTCCTGGGTTGATTCCTTGGAAAGTGCCAGTCTCTTCGAGCTCGCTGTCAGGGATTTGAAGCTTCTGGAGCACTGCAGAGGTGTAACATCCCAAATTTTCAATTTGGAATGTTATACATTAGGTCATCATGCATATCATATTTTTCTCGCATTTTTCCGATCCTAGAAATTTCACGCAACTCAAGGACCCTCGGAGAGAGTTGGAAGTTTCATTATTTTCATATTTGGGATTTCTCAAATTTTGAAAATAGGATCAATTGGATTTATTTAAATTATCTTCATAAAGTTTTTCCTATAAAAATATTTGGAGAGGGAATAATATGACTTTCCCAACATTTAGGAAAAATGAAGGTTTTATAAATAAACCAAATTTGGCTTTTGGAAGATTTATTTTGCTTAGGCAAAAACGAGCATTTTAAAAAAATTATGCATGTTTGCCGTTTTTAAAGTTCATTTTGTTCGACTCATTTTTAGGAGTCGGGGAAAATTTGGTTTATTTAATTTGGAGTTCATTTGGCATTTTTTTTAATTCATTTGGTTTAAATTTTATTTAAAAAACACGCCCCTTCAGGCTAAGGCCCACTGGCCCAACCAGCCATTGTGCCCCAGCCCTGCCCCCTCCTCTCTCCTCCTGGCTCGGCCGAAAGGGAGTCCCGCCGCCGACGTCGCCACTCCCGCCACGGAGTCCGTCTCCCCTCGCCTCCCTTGCCCCTCCCCAAGCCACCCCGCCCCCCCCCTCTTAAATAGCCCTGCCCCCTTTCACCTCACCGCCGCCACGCCGCCTGACGGAGCCCGCCGCCGAACTCCGCCGCCGTTCGCCCGGCACGCCGGAAGCCCGCCGCCCTCGCCGCCCTCCCGACTTCGCCCCTAACCGAGCCCGCTGACCCGCGGCGATCACGGAGGTAGCCCCCGCACTCGATCCGGTTTTCCCTAATAAACCGATCCGGTTTTATTTAAAAAATGTTCGGTTTTTTTAAAAAACCTAGATTGGTTTTATTTTTTCGGTTTTCTTATTTAACGAACGCTCACCGAACCGCTCGTTTTAATGAACGCGTTCGTTGGATTCGATTCGTTAACGCACGTCCGCTATTTAAACCGTTCGTCGTTTTCTTTTAATCGGATTTAATCCGTTATTTTTCCGATTTGATTTCGATCCGATTTTCAAATCTGTTTTATTTCTCGCTCGCTTATCGGAATCGGGTGATTCAAGTTACCGAGTTTCAGAATGAAACCGCCGTTCGACTACCCTACTTTCACAGAGTTTTGCTACTGTGAAATTTTGACCTAATTTCAGATTGCTAAACCGAGTCGTTCTCTCTCGAGTTTCGACTTTCGGAGTTTATTTTGATTCGATTCTTTTGCAACCAGGGTTCTTAAGTTGAACTTTCTGGTTAGATCTTTTATTCGAGATTTCCCCGTGCATTAGATGAGTACTTATTGTATGCTTGTTGTTTGTCTGCGTTAGATCACCCGAGTGCGCCGCTTGTTACTTCAATCTCTAGGTCTCATGGATCATCGACAAGGCAAGTAACACTTTGATCATACCTTTTCTACTACCCAGTTTTATGCATTAGATCTATTCCTCAAACACTTGCATGTTTAGGATCAAATTAAATTGTGGGATGGGAAGTAGATTGAGGTAGTACCTATTACCTGTTTACTTATGAAACCTTGGGAGTTACTTCTACGTTTGCTTGTTCATGCTATGCTATGCTAGTAGACGTGGATTGGGTGAGTGAATATCCATGACAGATGTGAGATTGTTAATTAATGGTTTATCTAAGGTGGCAACCTAAACACACATCTGGGTGGATTGAGGCACTGGTTTCCATCAGACTTGCCTGTATTTCTTGGACCGCCACCTGTGCTCTAAGGGATCATAAGATTATTCAAACTGAAACTTCCGTGTGCAGCCACAAGCCAATTATGGGCTCTGGCGTAGTTGACTAAGTCGTGCGAACTCACGGGTAGGCTAGCTGATGTAGGGGATGTAGGTTGGTACGGTCTACCCACATGTAAGGTGCTAGCGCTTCGAAAGACTATGTCTCGGTCATCCGTTTCTCAAACACCATGTAGTCACGAGAACCAAGCGGAGGCGATCGAGTCTTGTGGGGAAAAGTCGCAAACCTCTGCAGAGTGTATAAACTAATCATGATTAGCCGTGTCCCGGTTATGGACGTTTTGAGTATCCGGTACTTGATTATCATGTGAATCTCAACATGTTACCTCTAATAAAAGTTATTGGGTTTTGATGAGTACTTTTAATTGGGATTGAGGATGTGTCAACCATTCTCAATGTTTAACAACCACCATGATAGTTAAATAAAATTATTCCTTTGATGTAGGGAAAATCAGCTTTATGCAAATGTAACAGAGAGCCTTACCACCAGCCATATATGCATGTAGTATAGGCTTATTCATTCATTGCTCTTATGTGTTACATTGCCAAGATATTCCATGTCTTGACCCGTTTTGGCTGCAACTTTTCACGTTGCAGACTTTTCGAACGACAGTAAGGTGTTAGGTCGTGGTTCTATACTCGGTGATGCCGTTGGAGTTGATGGACTCGCTTATCTTCCAAGCCTTCGCTGTTATTATTAGATGGCCTTAAGCCATATTATTGTAATAAGTTCCCTTGTGGACAACGATGTAATAAGTGTGTGATTGCTACTCTGCTATAAATCCTTCAATCTTGTGTGGTGTCGGCATTCTCGATCCAGGATGACATCGAGCACGAGACTTGATCCATTCGGTCTGGTCGCTCTGAGAGAATGGTATTAGAGCACACGCTGACTATAGGACACGACCACTAAGATAAAGCCATAGATCACTACTCTCTTCCCATTTTCTAACTCCTCATCTTTTCTACTCTCTTTAGGATGATTTGACGCTAAGATCAAGTACACCCAACCGGATGAAGGCACACCTTTTGGATTTCACTTGAAGGAAGTCACTAAGTACCGAACATTGGATTACCAAGCTTCACGGGACTTTCAACGCCACTCGCTCAAGAGGAGCTGGAAGATTCATGCTCACGTTCAGAAGGACATTCGCCCCAATCACCAAGCCTATAGATAATGTTTTGATTGCACCAACTTGAGTCAGGAAAGAGCATGGCAGCTCACATCACTATGGGACGCATTGGAGAAGTTTATCAAGAAGACCTCAAGGACACCATCTACCAGATTTGCGGACGCCGAGATGACAAGCTGGGACGTCGTCAACACCAAGAAGGATAGATCCATTGCAGCTTTCATCCAGGAGTTAAATCAGCACATTCGACGCCAGAAAACCAAATGTGCAATGACATGTTGGAGTTGCGAAGACAAAGGAAGGATCATCGAATGGAAGAAGAACTAAAGACTACACGCAAGGACTACATGGACGAGATCGTAGCTCGCAAGACACAATAACGATCTTAAGTACGAGATCAAGAACTCAAGAAGAAGTTGGCGCCAGAATGAAGACCAAGATGTCGAATACCCAAGCGACTACATTAACATCGACGACACAGATTCGGATCCAAGTGAACCCGACTTTGAAGACGAAGCTGGAGCAGACATCATGGAGTCTTCCACCGGTTCAAATTAGTAGAAGTCCCCCACATATTAATAGTGTTCCCTCCATGTAAACATTATAGTACACGCACTTTTGCGATAGTTAGATCGTTGTAAGCCCTTGTTTGATTGAATGGAGTGATTTTGTGTGTTTTTGCTCATGTGCATTTGGGTAGTGATTCCCTTAGACCTTATTCTATTCTACATTTCTCTTCTCTTCTAAACCCATCAGATGCCTCCGAGACGCGACCCGGATTCGCTTTTCCGCCAGAGATCACCCAATTGATCCAGCAAGAGAATACCCCGATTCAAACATTGGTGCGTAACAACAACAACAACAACAACAACAACAACAACAACAACAACCCACCGCCACCACCACCACCTGCGGATCATCTGACTCGTTTCCTTAGACTGAACCCGCCGGTGTATTCCAGTAGCACCGAGCCGATTGTAGCAGATGACTGGCTCCGCAAGATAGGAAGGAGCTGACCACTACAGGATGCACGAGATGGTGAAAGAGTGAAGTTTGCAGCACATCAGCTTGAAGGACCCGCAGCAAGCATGGTGGGAGAATTTCTGACCACTTACCCCGAGACACCATCACATGGGACCAGTTTGACAAGCTTTTCAGACCGCCCATGTTTCAGCAGGAGCCATGGCCATGAAGAAGCGTGAGTTTCGCAACTTACGCCAAGGAGGAAGGATGTTGGCAATCGTGGATGACTTTAGCAAATTAGCACGTTATGCCCCAGATGACGTTGCTACAGATGCAGCTAAACAGGAGAAGTTTCTAGAAGGACTGAATGATGAGTTCAGCATGCCGTTGATGGTAGCAAGTTTCAACAACTACCAGGAGTTAGTAGACCGAGCTCTCATGATTGAAGGAAGCAAGAAGAATTGAGAACTAGCGGAAGTATGGACAAGGGAAGTATAACTCTGGATCCCAGCAGAAGCCTCGTTATACCCCTAAATCAGGAATTCAGTTTCAGCATACCCATGGAGGAGGTAATTCGCATAACCATAATGGCACCAAGAATGGGAACGGGAATGGAGGAAGCAACGGACAGAATCGCACCAACCCGTCAACACCATCCAAGGTAGACCTGAGTCACATTACTTGCTTTAAGTGCCGCAAGACTGGGCACTATGCAAATGGTATCCGAAGGCCGAATGGAAATGGCAATGGAAGCTCGGAAAGAAGCCCAACCCTTTCAACAGGGGACAAGTGAACCACATTGATGTGGAGGAGGTTGAAGATCAGCCCGATGCAATGAATCGGTAAGTTTTGGTTAAGTCATTTACTGCAGTTGTTCTTTTCGATACTGGTGCATCGCATTCATACATATCAAGGGGATTTGTGGATAAGTACAAGTTACCAACCCAAGCCCTTAGGTCACCCATGCTAGTAACCTCACCCGGAGCAGAGTACATGGCTAGTAAATGGTGTGATCGATTGCCACTAAGGATTGGACACTATGTTTTCCCCTCAGACCTAATAGTTCTGGAATCCCAAGGATTGGATGTGATATTAGGTATGGATTGGTTATCAAAGTATGGAGGAAACATAGATTGTACCACAAGGTCAATTTTGCTCACCACACCAGAAGGAAGAAGGATTAAGTACGTATCACGGCACGAGCCGAGGAGAGCACAAGTTAATTGCTTATCAGGAGTGGTACAGGAAGAAGTACCAGTGGTGAAGGATTATCCTGATGTATTTCCGGAGGAATTGCCAGGAATGCCACCGGATAGAGACATTGAGTTTTTGATCAAGCTGTTGCCAGGAACAGGCCCGATATCGAAGCGACCGTACAGGATGCCCGCAAAAGATTTGGCGGAAATCAAGAAGCAGATTAAGGAACTATTGGATAAAGGCTTTATTCGCCCAAGTTCTTCACCTTGGGGATCACCCGTTTTATTGGTGGAGAAGAAGGATGGATCTTTGAGAATGGTTGTTGATTACCGTGGATTGAATGAAGTAACAATCAAGAAAAAGTACCCACTACCGATGATAAATGATCTGTTTGATCGCTTGCAAGGAGCCAAAGTGTTTTCTAAGATCGACTTGCAATCAGGGTACCATCAGTTGAAGATTCGGGAGCAAGACATACCCAAGACAGCATTTACCACGAGATATGGACTGTATGAGTGTACCGTTATGTCATTTGGACTGACTAACGCACCAGCCTATTTCATGAACCCGATGAACAAAGTGTTTATGGAGTTTTGGATAAGTTAAATCGTGGTGTTCATTGATGATATTTTGATTTTCTCAAGAATGAAGAGGAACACAAGGAACATTTTGCGATTGGTTTTGAGAAACCGAGGGAACACCAGTTGTATGCCAAGTTCAGAAATGTGAGTTTTGGCTAAAGGAAGTTGGATTTCTCGGACATGTTATATCCGGAGAAGGGATAGCATTGACCCCACAAAAGTTGAGACCGTAACCAAATGGGAAGCACCAACGACAGTTGGAGAGATTCGAGTTTCCTTGGACTCGCAGGATACTACCAAGATTCATTGAGAATTTCTCAAGGATTGCAAAGCCTATGACTGAATTGTTGAAGAAGGAAAACAAATTCATATGGACTGAGGACTGTGAGGCAAGTTTTCAGGAGTTGAAGAAAAGATTGGTTACCTCACCAGTTTTGATATTGTCGGGGCGGTCTCCTCACTGTCAGATCCTGCTTCCACATTCTCTCCTGGGAGCCTTCTCCCTTCTTCAGCACGTGCACACTTGTCGGCCAGGGCATACAACTCACTGACGTCCTTGACTTTCTTGCAGCTCGTACTCAGCCTTCTGCAGTTCAACAAGCTGCTCGACTTTCTTGCAGCTCTGGAGGTCATGGCCCTTGGTGTGGTGAATCTTACAGTACTATTTGTTGGAGCTGTCCTGCTTGTCGGCGGCCGCCACAGCTTGGCGGTCGGTGTCAGCGGCAACCTCCTTGCCGGAGCCACCAACCTTAGCCTTCTTGGCGGCACCTCCGTTGCCGGACTGCTCGACAACTAGTACCTCTTTGCTCTTCTTCTTTCTGTTGTTCCGCCGGCGGCTCTTCTTTGCCGGGGCGGTCTCCTCACTGTCAGATCCTGCTTCCACATTCTCTCCTGGGAGCCTTCTCCCTTCTTCAGCACGTGCACACTTGTCGGCCAGGGCATACAGCTCACTGACGTCCTTGACTTTACACATCACCATCTCCTCCTCATCCTGCGGTTCCGCACGCTCGTGAAACGCGCCGATCACCGCGCAGGTGGACATCTGGGATGTTGTAGTGCACACGGCTGAATCTCTGGATGAACTTGCGCAGGGACTCTCCTTCCTTCTGGGCGAGCAGGTGAAGGTCACTCTCCTGGCCATGAGGCTTGTGGCCGCCCGTAAAGGCGCCGACAAACTGATGGCATAGATCTGCCCAAGAAGATATGGAACTGTCCGGCAAGTTCATGAGCCAAGATCTGACATTTGGCTTGAGTACCAGCGGGAAGTAGTTGGCGAGGATCTTGTCGTCTCGTCCCCCCGCAGCCTGCACCGCAATGGTGTAGATGCTGAGGAACTCCGATGGGTGTGTCCTGCCATCATACTTCTCTGGCACATCGGCTTGAAGTTTTTCTTGTCGGGCCCTTTGGACTTGCCGCAGCTCACGAGTGAACGCAGGGCAACCTATCGCAGACTGCAAGTCACCGCTCTTCGGCGCTTGCATGTCGACAGCGGGCCCAGCGATTGGTCGATTGGCGCCGCTTCTCTTGGCGCTTCGGCGCGAGTTCGAAAGCGTCTTCTTGTTGCCGTTCTTGAAGAACTTGGCGCTGATCACGGCGAGCTCGTGGATCCGGCGACGCGTGGAGTCGCCACGAGGTGGATCCGAGGAGCTGGTGATCTTGGCCTTCGGGATGGAGAGTGCATGGTGGTTGCGCCCTGCATGTCTGCCGCCACCGGCTCGCGCCTTGTCGTCTCGCCGCCGCAAGGATGCGATTGGTTGTCATGGAGTGTCGCCGTTGGCAAAGCCGATGAGACTACGGATGGTGGCCTTCCATTCGCCGACCTTTGTCGGCCGTTGAGGGTAGTCTAGAAGCGATTGAGCTCGCCAAGGCTTCGCTGGAGTGGTGGTGGCAATGGCGTGACGGCGCGAGGAACGGATATGCTCGGACTTCTAACCAAGTTAGAAGGAGCAGCATCCCGCCCAGCGATCGTACTCGCTTGCATACCAGCATCTTTGGCGTGCATGCTGGTCTCGAGGGCTTCGATCCTCGGCTTGGCCTTGATCCAACGAGCGATGGCGCTGCGAGCGCCATGACGCTGCCGGTCTCGCGCCTCCGAGATGGGACGCAGTACATATCCGGACGCCGAGGTCTGCGCCGCCTTGTCCTTGGACTTGGCAGCGTCGTGGGCTCCCTCGACGACGCCGGTTCCTCCGCCAGCGTCTTCCCCACCACTCGTCAGCTCCGGTGGTGGTGGGTTTGACGCGGATGGCTCTGCTGCCGCCGAAGCCTTCTTCTTCGGTGGCATGTTGATGAAGGTGATGAAGAATTTGCTCGTGTGACCGCCGGATCAGGTTCACACAGCCTCGACGCCCCCTACCTGGCGCGCCAGAGATGTCGGGGAAGCTGGTCGTGACCCACGAACACCTATGGGACCTGGCGGGCCGAGTCCCTTGTGGTTCGGAGGGGGGCGGAGATTGCATGAAGAGCAGATCGAGGCGATGCACACGAGCAATTTACCCAGCTTCGGAGCTCTCCGGAGAGATAATACTCCTACTGCTGCTTGGTTGATTGTATTGTGTTCTTGCTAGGGAGCAATGAGAGCTACAAAACCTAGCTTGAGTGTGTGTAGTCTCGAGTGAGTCGAATGAACCGAACGGAGCCGAACCCTTTCTACGTTGCACATGGGCCTCCTTTTATAGGCTCAAGGGGTCACCGACAGGTGGCAACGCAGATGAGGGTACAAATGGAAAAACAGTAGTTGGTACACCGACTTGTACAGTGTACAGTGCATATACCTAACTCTGACGGCAAGGGACAAGATCAATAAATGCCCGTCCCTGTCGCCTAAACAGTGCAACAGGGACCGTCAAGTGCACCACCGTTTGCCACGATGGTAGGCTCGTCAGCGCCGCTTATCGCTGCTCCCCGCTGGCTGCACAACCCTTTGACACGCGTGCCTGGAATAGCCCCATGGCGACACGTTGGCGGATGAGCTGGAGCGGAGATGAAGAGAGGTTGCCTGCCGCGGCAAGCACCTTGCCGCGGCTGAATCCTTGTCGCGCTCGGGAGCTTGTCGCTCACCAAGCCTTCCCGGCAAGCTCCTCTTGCCGGGGTCTTGTGCCTTGAGTGGCCTTCCCGGCAAGCTCCTCTTGCCGGGGCCTTGAATACTTTGTTCTTGAATGGCTCCAAAGGAGCCGCGGAGGGCCTTGACGGTCACTAGGCAAGCCTTGCCGCGGGGTGCTGCGACTGCCCGTGCACGAGTTCGGGATACTAGGGTACCCCTACTCTAGTACACCGACAATCCGTCGTCGATCTCGTCGTCCCGCCGGTTCAGCCACCCCGTCCTCCACCTCCAAGGAGCTGCCCTGACGTTCCCCTCGTCTTTCGCGCCACCTCCATTCCTACACCGCCGTCTTCACCTGCACCACCGGAAGAGCATCATCATCACCGTTTCCTCGGATGAAGCTGCGGCCTAATTGGCGCCACCAAAGAGGTTGTACACTAATCGCCACATTTTCTTCTTGATCCGATCTCACGGTGCTGCCGACGCTCGGTCCCGAGCCGACACGGCGCGGCTCCATCCACGGCGGCGTCGCCGGCCACTTCCTCCATGGTGTCGCTCCCTCGGCGGCGACGTCCACATCAGTAGGAGTTGCTGCTACTTTAGCTCTAGCTCGCGCTGTTGCTCTGCTCTTGCTCTCGGTCCCCTGCCTGGTCTGCTCTTGCTCGAGCTGCTGCTCTCGCTCTTGCTCTTGCTTGCGATGCTGCTCCGATTTAGCTACACTACAGTCGACTGAATTGACTTTTGGGTTAGTCAATTTTCAGGGGGTGGGGGGGCTCACTGGGTGAAGGAAGAACCACTCGCAGCAGGGAGTGGGGCTCGCCGGAGAGGTACCCCACTATGTATCTTAGGGTTTAGGGTGGGGGCGGTGGTCGCCGGCGGTGGCGGGGCGGTGGCGTGGGGATCGTCGAAGAAAAAGCTCGGCACGGGGGGGGGGGGGAGGGCTAGAAGGATGGCCGGAGCGGCGATGGACCAGCGATGGGGAGTGTTTTTGGGGCGGGCGGGGCGGCGCACCGCCGGCCGCGGGCGGCGGGGGGCTGTTGTTTGGCCGGTGGTGGCTGGCGGTTCAGGGGGTGGAGGTTGAAGATGAACTGCATGCCCTTGATTTCATATCCAACGGCTGCAAAATCGACTGAGCAGAGATGAAAAAGTCAGTCAACCGACGTGTAGCCTCACCTTGCTAGTGCGTTCAGTTTCGACAGCAAAATTCTGTTTCGACAGTTAAGTTCAGTTTCGACAGTGAAGTTCAGTTTCGACAATTAAATTCAGTTTCGACAATTAAGTTCAGAGATGAGCGGCTGATGTATTTTACATCTAGCAGTTTGTGGTTATGTATTTTACGTCATGTATTGGAGATGCTATTAGAATTCCACTCAGGTTAACGGTGTCTCTCTTGTCTGCTTCACCTCGGCGTCGTACAACTCACTGAGCTACTCCAACGATTTAAACCCTCCATCACAGCGGAGCAATACCTCGGGCTCCATCTCCAGCGCCTAAGATCTTCTTCCCCTCCTCCGATAGCCAAGTCAGCGAGCATCCTCACCGCCAACCCAATCACGCTTGAGATCAACATGGCTTCGCCAAAGAGGTTGTACACTTGTTGCATCTCTTTTTTACTCTACATGTTATATATATTGTCCACTGAGCACACGGATTTGTTCCTTTAGTGTCTCCTTGAAAGAAAAAAATGTAGGAATTTTAATTTTCACTTGTCCTCCTTTTCAAATTCCTATTCATGAAGCACAAGACTAAGAGATAGTAGCATAATAGTATTATAACCTTACATTTTCTTGTGGTTTGACTTAATCTCACCATGCTTTCTTTGCATCCTGTGATCTTCCAATTGTTATGAATCAAACACCTAGATTGGCAGAAATCCTGTGTTTTTAAATTCTCTATTTTGCACGTGCATTCCTATCCTATTCCTGTCTATTTCCTATCCCTGCATTGTTGGAATCCTCCAATTCAAACGAGCCCTTACAGAATTACTTCTCTTACGAGATAGTTGTCAAAGAAAACCTTGCGTGGTTTGTCCCGCTCTCGCTGCGCCATCGTCCACCCAGCTCAGCTGCTCCAACGATGAAGGGTCCAGCACAGCAGGATCCGCCTCAGACTGTCTTCGCCGCCTCAGATCTTCTTCCCCCGCCGCAGCCATGAAAACTGCATTACCATCATCAACCGAGCAGATGACCTCAAGGACTACACGGGTCCGCAAGAGAGGTCGCACTCTTTCATGTCTGCTTATGTTATGCATCGCTTAATATTACATGCTACTTTATCGTCCTGTTCACCGATTAGACTCTGAGTCAGCTCCAAACTAATGGTCAAACTTGAGTTTTTAAATTGTTGTGGGGTACATATCGGGCCCGCAATCAACAGTATCTATATACTATCTGGTTAATCTCCGGTGTCTACTATGAGTTTCATGTTGGGTGGGAAACAAATAGTAAAGAAGCCATTATCTGTATTTTTTAACTGAAGCCATTATCTGCCTGCTATTATTGGTTTTGGGTCTATCCACAGGTTGCTACCATCACTCCGGATTTCTGCATGCACTCCTTACATAATCTGACTATGTTTTATTCCTATGCATGACAGTTATTGTAAACAATGGAACTGAACATGTAGAGCAAAATAGACGAGCCTTGCATGGCAATAAAATTTCATGCAGACGTCGCTCCATGGTAGGTGATGACCCACAAGTGTAGGGGATCTATCGTAGTCCTTTCGATAAGTAAGAGTGTCGAACCCAACGAGGAGCAGAAGGAAATGATAAGCGGTTTTCAGTAAGGTTTTCTCTGCAAGCACTGAAATAGTAGGTGATAGATAGTTTTGTGATAAGATAAATAGTAACGAGCAAAAGTAAATAAAGTGCCCAATCCTTTATGTAGCAAAGGATAAGCCTGGACAAATTCTAATAATAAGGAACAAGCTCCCGAGGACACATTGGGAATTATCGTCAAGCTAGTTTCATCACGTTCATAAGATTCGCGTTCGGTACTTTGTTAATTTGATATGTGGGTGGACCGGCACTTGGGTACTGCCCTAACTTGGACAAGCATCCCACTTATGATTAACCCCTATTGCAAGCGTCCGCAACTACAAAAAGGAGTATTAAGGTAAACCTAACCACAACATTAAACATATGGGTCCATATCAACCCCTAACGAAGCAACGCATAAACTAGGGTTTAAGCTTCTGTCACTCTAGCAACCCATCATCTACTTATTACTTCCCTATGCCTTCCTCTAGGCCCAAATAATGGTGAAGTGTGATGTAGTCGACGTTCACATAACACCACTAGAGGAGAGACAACATACATCTCATCAAAATATCGAACGAATACCAAATTCACATGACTACTAATAGTAAGACTTCACCCATGTCCTCAGGAACAAACGTAACTACTCACAAAGCATATTCATGTTCATAATCAGAGGTGTAATAATGTGCATTAAGGATCTGAACATATGATCTTCCACCAAGTAAACCAATAAGTATCAACTACAAGGAGTAATCAACACTACTGGCAACCCACAGGTACCAATTTGTGGTTTTGGATACAAGATTGGATACAAGAGATGAACTAGGGTTTGAGATGAGTTGGTGCTGGTGAAGATGTTGATGGAGATTGACCTCCTCCCGATGAGAGGATCGTTGGTGATGACGTTGGTGATGATTTCCCCCTCCCGGAGGGAAGTGTCCCCGGCAAAACAACTCCGCCAGAGCCGTAGATTGATTCCGCCAAGGTTCCGCCTCGTGGCAGCGGAGTTTCGTCTCGTAAGCTTGCCCACGAATTTTTCCAGGACAAAACCCTTCATATAGCAGAAGATGGATGACGGAGGCCCACCAGGGGGCCCAGGAGATAGGGGGCGCGCCCCTAGGGGGGGCGCGCCCTCCTGTCTCCTGGACAAGGTGTGGGCCCCCTGGCCTATTTCTTTTGCTCATAATTCCTTAATAAATCCAAAAAGTTGTTTCGTGGAGTCTCAGGTCTTTTGGAGTTGTGCAGAATAGGTTTCCAACGTTTGCTCCTTTTCCAGCCAGAATTCCAGCTGCCGGCATTCCCCCTCTTCATGGTAAACCTTGTAAAATAAGAGAGAATACCCATAAGTATTGAGATATAATGTGTAATAACAGCCCATAATGCAATAAATATTGATATAAAAGCATGATGCAAAATGGACGTATGAGTAGGCGCAAAGGCAGCCCCCCCTCCACGCATTTCGGATTGTAATCGAGAGGAAGATATCTGTTCTAAGGGGGATTCAAAAGGAGAAGACAACTCCTATTTACCCCCTGAGGTTTTCGCTCTAACTTGGCATGCTGATGTTGGTTATATCATGCATATGGTGTCTTGCATTGCTTACTTTATACATCAAATTTTCATCTGCTTAGTTTAGACATCCTTTGTGTGAATGTCATCTGTTTAGTTTATTCATCATTTATGTGAATTATGCAACGCCATCTTGTTTAGCCAGGCATCATATATGTGAATTTTGCAATGCCATCCTGCTTAGCTAGTCATCTTATATGTAAGTTATATCAGGCCATCCTTTTTTTTCGTTACATATTACATTTGTCAGCAATGTTGGTACATTCAACTGCTCTATGTGTGCATCAGCCATTTGACACGGTGATAGCAAATTCTGTAGTGAAAACAAGGTCTTCAGAGCAAACTATGTTATCTGACGAAGTGCATATCTCGCTGGTTACGGATAGCTCCTCAGAGGAGGATTCAGAGATAGATGACCAGTCCTATTGCCCCCCCCCCTCGAGGTGTATGCTCTATCTTGGCAGGGTTATGTTGCTCATATTGTGTGTATGGTGTCTTGCATTGCTATGTCATTTGATTAGTTTAGACATGCTTTGTGTGAATGCCACCTGTTCAGTGTCTAATTACCATATATGTGAATTATGCATTGCCACCTTGTTGCAAGACATTATATATGTGAATTATACAATGCTATCTTGTTGCAAAGGCATTATATATGTGAATTATGTAATGCCATGTTGTTTAGCCAATCACCATGTATGTGAATTATATCATGCTATCATTTTTTTTGTATTACGTGTTCCATTTGTCGACAACGTTTGTATATTCAACTACTCTTCTTGTGCATCAGCCATTTGAAGCGGTGATGGAAGTATCTGGAGCGAAAACAAGGTATTCAGAGTAGACAATGCTACCTGATAAAGCAGACATCTTGCTGGTTACAGAGAGCTCCTCAGAGGAGGATTCAGAGACTGATGACCAGTCCTATCTCCCCCCTGAGGTGTATGCTCAAACTTGGCAGGGTTATATTACCCATGTCATGCATGTTGTCTTGCATTGCTTAGTTTTTACATCATATATGGATTGCCATCTGCTTACTTGCTTACTATATAAATCATATATTTGAATTATATCATGCCATCACGTTTACATAGTACATACACATCATCTATCTGAATTATGGCATGGAAACCCATTTAATAAAGACATCATATAGTTATATCATCTCATCCTGTTTAGTGTTTAGAGTCATCATATTTTGAATTATGGCATTCTATCCGTGAACGTATGTGAATTATGGCATGCCAACCTATTTAATAAACACATTATATAGTTATATCATGTCATCCTGTTTACATAGTCTCATATTTTGAACTATGTATTTCCATCTTTTTAGTTAGCCATCATAATGTGAAATTGTGTCATCCTATCATGTTTGGTTAGACAACATAAATATGAATTATTTCATGCCCTCTTTTATTCCCCACTATCCATTGCACCTGTCTATCATACAATGTCTATACTTTCAATTACTTTTCTTGTTTATCAGCCATTTGAATTGGAGAGGGTGATGGCAGTATCTAAGGGAGTAACAACACGGTCTTCAGAAAAGATAGTGCTACCAGTTGATGCAGATAGAACCACGGCCGTACTTGCCCAAGGACCAGATCCACCACACATAACCCTGACTCTCGCAGATTGTACCCCTACCCAGTTGGACAGAGAACCAGCTACACCCCTTCTAACCCCAACCCCGCAGATAGTAACCCAGCCCAGTTGACACAGCACCGTCTCCACCACAGAGCACCCAAACACGAGCAGTTAGTAAGGGAACTGCAGTGCCCAAAGCACGAGGACCACCACTCCGAATCCCAACTCAACGCTTAAAGGAGAAGAAGATTTGTTCTCAGGTCAGTTTCTGTAGCTATGGTTCATACTCCTTTGCTCTTGCATTACTGTATTTACTCATACCGACTATTTTCAAATTTGAAGGATGGAATTAAAACTCCAATAGCGCAACAGGTATGTTTTAAACCTGTTTCTTTAACTGGTTTACGGTTGTAACCTGCTCTATGTTGATTTCCTTTTCAATTGAATAAACAGTTATGTTCTCATGTCATGCACATTACAAGTGTTGTTGTTGCTCTATAGTTTCCCACACTTATATTCTGTCTATTCTGCTTATCTTGAACAAATATTATTTGAACTGTGTCTCTATCTTGATTTGGCAACAAAAACTAGAATGATATAGACCATAAAGTGACCATGGTACATAGATATATGTTTGTTTCATGTTGTTATCCTGTCCACTTTACTATTGAACTCATTTTACCAAAATGAGTTTCATATACAACATGGTAAACATGTGATGTGTCCGCTTGTTTCTCTTTTAGAATGCGGAGAAAATATTGGAGAACAGTACCACGTTATCCAATGGTAAAGGAAGTAATGCAGATAAGGTTCAAGATAGCGAGACATCCCTGTTGGTCTCCAAGAAAGCTAATAAAAACTATCTTGACGACAGTGAGAGAACCCAAAAGTCCAGTCTTGATGTAGTGTTCGAGTTACTGGCCACTCTCTTTGGCACAAGCTCTTGAACTCGCTGCTGAATCAGTTCTTCTTCTTGAGTCTCAACTTCAAGTTGGAAGACATCGATTAGATGTCTTTGATGTGAAGTGAAGGACCGAGGAAGTCCTGCAGAATTCAGATGCATATTTCGGTGCAATGACAAGCTTTGGAGGATTTAAGCGCAAAACAAGAGAAAGTTAATAAGCTTGCTAAGCATCTTGCCCGACATTATGGGTACCTGGATATTGTTTCTTGAGATCTTGAAGCGGTTTCAGTTCGGATTTGTTTTGCTCTTGGCGTTTATTTGCGCTGGTCGCCAACTTTGACAACCGGTGTATATGATATGCTGCTTTGTTCCCTATATTTGCACCTGTGGCGAAATTTGATGCCCAGTGGATGTAATATGTGTAATAGCCGTGATAGCCTAGCGTTAGTTGCTTGCTTATTTATTTCCTTGTTGTCTTGTTTATTTGTTTGCTTGTAGTCATTGCCGTTCTTTTTCCGCAGTTTGCTAGTGGCTGCAATAACCTATTTTTTAAAACTAGGCCACAATAACCATGGGCTAATATTTATTGTAGTGACACTGGGCCTCCTACGGGCTGTAGAAACAGTGGGCCTTCTACGGGCCGTAGAAACAATGGGCCTTCTACAGGCCTTAGAAACAATGGGCCTTCTTCGGGTCGTATCATCAATGGGCCTTATACGGGCCGTATGATCGATTGGCCAAACATGGGCCAAACAGACTGCATTATGGCCGTAAACGGGCTAGAATTGGAATCGTCCATTCATGGGCCGACCATAACGGGCCATCGTTAATAGGCCGTATTTGATGACGCCATGAAAACGGCCCAACATATTAACGGACCACAAACGGGCCGACTATAACCACGGGCTAAATTTGGCCCAAAAGCAGAAAATGACAGTAACGGGCCATAAGTAAACGAATGCTGGAAATGAGCCCAAGAATAAATGGGCTCCGAGAAGGCCAAAAGATAACATGGGCTGGAAACGGCCCAATGGAATAACGGGCCGTTAATGGGTATAAAGTGATACACTGTTCATTACAGGCCAGTTTCACCACGGGCCGTTAATGGGTGTAAAGTGATACCTTTATTCATTACGGGTCGATTTCACCATGGGCATTAATAGGCCAAGAGTTACAAAGGGCCTCATATGGGCGAAGACGTCATGGGCCATACATGGGCCGAAGTGAAAACAGTGGAATCATATTGGATGGCCCGGATGACGCTCATGGGCCTAATTCGGATAGGGCATAACGGGCCTTGGGTTAGCGGGCGTAAATGGGCTATATGCGAACAGGCCGTTAACATGCTTTCCATGGGCCGGCCCGCCACCTTTTGACCAAGTCAAACGGGCCGGCCTTTTCACAGGAATGGGCCTCTGTTGGGCCGTGCCACGTGTCGACGTATCATATGCGCCTTATGTCCAATGAGTGGATGACATCTATCCCAACGATGAGCGGACACGTGTTTCCTCCAGCCAATGATGATTTTACACGTGGAAAATCCCCATTGGTCGGGGCTGTTAACGGGTTATCGGATCCAAAACCCGACCCGATAGCTTAACAACGTTCCGTTATGGTGGATGCCACGTGTCGGTCACCCTTGACGAAAGCACTTACGTGGCGCGATTTATCGTCATGGTCGGGTGATTTTGGTAATTTATGTCAACATATCTCTTGTTGGACTAATACTTTTACCTAGTATGTTTCAGATAAGTTCAACAATGGAGTGGCATGGACTAGAGGATGTGGAACCCCTTCAAGATGCTAAGGACAAAGGATTGGCTCAAGCTCCAAGCACAAGACTCTACACTTTCTATTTTAGTGATCCAAGATCACATTGAGTCTATAGGAAAAGCAAATACTATCAAGAGGGGATGAGGTGTTGTTTAATGGCTTGCTTGCTCAAAGTGCTTAGTGATATGCTCCAAAGCCCTCAACTACTTTCTCACATCCACATATGACCCAAACCAAAATTACAACTTGGCCCTACCGATTCTTTCTATCCGGCGCCACCGAGTTCAGATGTCATAGCCACTGCCACAAACCCTAATCAAGTCGGTCTCACCGATAGGGATCTCGGTCTCGCCGAGATGGGATTGTAATCTCTCTGTATGTATCCATTACCAAAATCGGTTACATCAAGATGAGCGATCGGTCCCATCGAGATTGCAATGCAAACTCTCTATTTCCCTTTCGTAACGTTTTGGTCCAACCGAGATGAGCGAATCGGTCCCACCGAGTTTGCATGACCAACTCTCTGGTTAGCTTATTACCAAAATAGGTCCCACTGAGTTTGTGTAATCAGTCTCACCGAGATTACGTTATGCCCTAACCCTAACCATATCGGTCCCACCGAGTTGCATGTCGGTCCCACCGAAAATCCTAACGGTCACATTATTTGCTAAATCGGTCCTACCGAGTTTGACGATTCGGTCCCACCGAGATTGGTAAGTTGTGTGTAATGGTTAGATTTTGTGTGGAGGCTATATATACCCCTCCACCCACTCTTCATTCGTGGAGAGAGCCATCAGAACGTGCCTACACTTCCAGCATTCATTTTTTGAGAGAGAACCACCTACTCATGTGTTGAGACCAAGATATTCCATTCCTACCATATGAATCTTGATCTCTAGCCTTCCCCAAGTTGCTTTCCACTCAAATCTTCTTTCCACCAAATCCAAATCTTGTGAGAGAGAGAGAGTTGAGTGTTGGGAGACTATCATTTGAAGCACAAGAGCCGGGAGTTCATCATCAACACACCATTTGTTACTTCTTGGAGAGTGGTGTCTCCTAGATTGGCTAGGTGTCACTTGGGAGCCTCCGACAAGATTGTGGAGTTGAACCAAGGAGTTTGTAAGGGCAAGGAGATCGCCTACTTCGTGAAGATCTACCCTAGTGAGGCAAGTCCTTCGTGGGCGACGGCCATGGTGGGATAGACAAGGTTGCTTCTTCGTGGACCCTTCATGGGTGGAGCCCTCCGTGGACTCGCGCAGCTGTTACCCTTCGTGGGTTGAAGTCTCCATCAACGTGGATGTACGATAGCACCACCTATCGGAACCACGGCACAAAAATCTCCGTGTCTTCAAATTGCATTTGCACACTCCAATCCCATCCCTTTACATTCTTGCAAGTTGCATGCTTTATTTTCCGATGCTCATATACTCTTTGCATGCTTGCTTGTTATGTATTGTGAATGTTAAACTTGTGCCAAAACTCCACTTAAACTTAAAGAGATTAAAAACTGCAACTTTTTCACTTAGTGTCTAATCACCCCCCTCTAGACACCTCTTCTCGATCCTTTCAATTGGTATCAGAGCTTTGGTCTCCATTGCTTTGGTTTAAACACCATTGGAGGAAGATGGATGAGTCTACTTTGGGGATTCTTAGACATAGAGTGCCTATACTTGATGGGGAGTACTTTCATGAGTGGAAAAATGAGATGCTTGTGATTTTCAATGAATATCATTTGAACAAGTACATTGCTAGCCCTTGTGCACCTCATGTTGATCCTATGCATCCCACCCTTGATGAGTCAATTGACATGATTCGCAATCTTAGAACTGTTAATCTTATCACTAGAGGCTTGCCTAGAAACTTGATTGGAAGTTTGCCTACTCTTGAGTGTGCCTACACTATATGGAAATTTCTTGAGGATCGTTTTCCAAACTATTCCTTGAAAAATCTAGATGAAATTCTCCATAAGTCTATTGCCTTGAGTAAGATGAATTCCAATGATCCTATGTTTGGTGATTGTCTATTTGAGCTTACAAACCTTATGCGTGCCAAAGGAGATGTTGGAATTATTAGTGATATTATTTCCGAAGCTATTAAAATTCATAAAGAAGATCATTGTCAAACTCACTCTAACGAATCACCCTCTCTAGGGATTGATCCACCACATGACGATGTTGAACATGGATACTATGATGAGGATGATGATAGTGACCTTGATCTTGATGATGCAATGAGACACTTTGGTCTTATGGCAAATCTTCGAGGATATATGGCAGGAGGAAAGGAATGGGTTCTTGACAGTGGATGTACCGATCACATGACCGGAGATAAAGATATGTTTCGTGAGCTTGCTGAAAACGACGGCCCTCAAAAGTATGTCACTTTTGGTGATAACTCAAAGGGTAAGGTGGTTGGCCTCGGTAAGGTGGCCATCTCACATGATAGCTCCATTCAAAATGCCATGCTCGTTGAATCTCTTGGCTACAATTTACTTTCAGTATCGAGACTTGCTGATTTTGGTTTCAGTGTCCTATTCGTTGAAGTAGATTGCCAAGTGTTTCGTAGAGATAGTCATAAAATGTTCTTTACCGGTATACGTAGAGGTGATCTTTACATCGTTGATTTCACTAAAAAGGCTCAACCTAGAACTTGATTTATTGATAAATCCTCTAAAGGCTGGTTGTGGCATAGACGACTAGGTCATGTGGGCATGCAAAACCTTGACAAGCTTATTAAAGGAAATCATATCCTTGGCGTTAACGATGTCATATTTGATAAGGATAGACTTTGCAGCGCTTGTCAAGCAGGTAAACAGGTTGGAGGAAGGCATCCCATGAAGAACATCATGACCACAAGGAGGCCACTCGAGCTACTTCACATGGATCTTTTTGGTCCCAACCCTTACAAAAGTCTCGGTGGAAACTCTTTTGGTCTAGTTATAGTTGATGATTTTTCAAGATTTACGTGGGTGTTCTTTCTCGATGATAAATCGCAGGTCCAAAAGATCTTCAAAAACTTCGCTAGGAAGGCCCAAAATCAATTTGAAGTGAAGATCAAGAAGGTTCGCAGCGACAATGAAACGGAGTTCAAGAACGCAAATGTGGACACCTTTCTTGACGAAGAAGGGATTTCACATGAGTTCTCGGCTACGTACACACCTCAACAAAATGGAGTTGTTGAGAGGAAGAACCGGACGCTCATCGAAATGGCGAGAACGATGCTTGATGAGTACAAGACGCCGAAGCACTTTTGGGCGGAAGCGGTTGAGACAGCTTGTCACGCAACAAATCGCTTGTATCTTCACAAGCTACTTGGCAAGACGGCATATGAGCTCCTCACCGGTAACAAACCCCAAGTTGGATACTTTCAAGTATTCGGCTCAAAGTGCTACATTCTTGATAAGCATCGTCGTTCTAAATTTGCTCCTAAGTCTCATGAAGGTTTCCTACTTGGTTATGGCTCAAACTCTCACACTTACCGTGTCTACAACAATTTCACCCGAAAGGTTGAAGAGACGGTAGATGTGAAGTTTGATGAATCTAACGGCTCACAAGTAGAGCAATTGCCAATTGATGTAGGAGACAAAGACCCTTAGGAAGCAATCCAAGACTTGTCTATTGGCAAGATTCGTCCAACGGAGGTGAAGGAGAGTACCTCGTCCATCCAAGTGGAAGCTTCCACCTCACGACAAGGTGAACCAAGAGTTGATACGGAAGCATCCACAAGTGGGACACACCAAGATGAAGAAAACGAGGAAGTACACCAAGATGAACGTCAACAACCTCCTTCTCCACCACGACAAGAGAACGACAACGTCAACAATGAAGAAGGCCAAGAAGAAGAACAAGATGAAGAAGATGTTCCACCTAGATCCAAGCAAAAGCTTTCACGAGTTCGAGCAAGAGTTGCTAAAGACCATCCCGTCGAGCAAATCTACAGTGATATCCAAACTAGGAGAATCACTCGTTCTAAAACTCGTTTAGCTAACTTTTGTGAACACTATTCATTCATCTCTAGCATTGAACCTATGAAGGTTGAAGAAGCATTGGAAGATCCGGATTGGATAAACGCCATGCATGAAGATCTACACAACTTTGAGAGAAATCAAGTTTGGACATTGGTTGAAAATCCCGACAACAACCACAACATCATCGGTACCAAATGGGTGTTACGCAACAAGCAAGATGAAGATGGACAAGTAGTTCGCAACAAAGCACGTCTCGTTGCCCAAGGCTACACTCAAGTTGAAGGTATGGACTATGGTGAGACATATGCCCCCGTTGCTAGACTTGAGTCCATTCGCATCTTACTTGCCTATGCTAATCACCATGATATCACCTTGTACCAAATGGACATTAAAAGTGCTTTTCTAAATGGTGAAATAGAGGAGGAATTTTATGTTAAGCAACCTCCGGCTTTTTCAATCCTAAGAAACCTAATCATGTTTACGAACTTCACAAAGCACTTTACAGTCTTAAACAAGCTCCTAGAGTGTGGTATAAATGCTTGACCAAGTTACTCATTGAAAAAGGCTTTGAAATTGGAAAAATTGATTCTACTCTTTTTACTAAAAGGGTTAATGGAGAACTATTTGTGTGCCAAATCTATGTTGATGATATTATATTTGGTTCAACTAACCCTCACTTTAGTGAGAAGTTTGGAAAGCTAATGTCAGAGAAGTTTGAGATGTCTATGATGAGTGAACTCAAGTTCTTTCTCGGTTTGCAAATCAAGCAAACTAAGGAAGGTACCTTTGTCTCTCAAACAAAGTACACCAAGGACTTATTCAAGAAGTTCAATATGCAAGAATGCAAAGGTATGACTACACCCATGCCTACTAGTGGACATCTTGATTTGACCAAAGATGGTGAACCGGTTGACCAAAAGGTTTATCGCTCTATGATTGGTTCATTGTTATATCTATGTGCTTCACGTCCCGATATTATGCTAAGTGTGTGCATGTGTGCACGATATCAAGCCGCCCCTAAAGAATGTCATCTTAAGGCCGTGAAAAGGATAGTGAGATACTTAATTCACACACCAAATTTTGGCATTTGGTATCCAAAGAGGGCCTCTTTTAATCTTGTTGGCTACTCCGACTCGGACTATGCCGGTGACAAGGTTGATAGAAAGTCCACTTCGGGTACTTGTCAATTTCTTGGTAGATCTCTTGTGTCTTGGTCTTCCAAGAAACAAAACTCGGTATCCTTATCCACCGCCGAAGCGGAATACATTGCCGCTGGTTCATGTTGTGCTCAATTACTTTGGATGACCCAAACTCTTAAAGATTATGGGATATATGTGAAACATGTTCCATTGCTTTGTGACAATGAAAGTGCTATCAAGATTGCTCACAATCCCGTGCAACACTCTCGAACTAAGCATATTGAAGTTCGTCATCATTTCATTCGAGATCATGTTGCCAATGGGGACATTAATCTTAAACATGTTCGCACCGATAAGCAATTAGCGGATATTTTCACTAAACCACTTGATGAGAAAGTGTTTTGCAGGTTAAGAGGTGAATTGAACATCATTGATTCTTCAAACTTGGAGTAGGAACTCCATTTGATACATGCAAGACATGAGCCTATGACTAATCCTTGATATTTCTCTTATGATGATAATCTTATGTCTTGGATATATTTGCTCCTTGCATGTTATCTAACCCGTGTAGGTACTTGGATGAATCTAAATCTATGACATTGCAACTCACTCACATCTTGAGCAATCTCTACATCACCAAGTCTCTACACAATGGTGGTTGAAGACAAGGAAGCACGAAACCATTCAAACATATCCTTTGACAAATTTGTTATTGAGATTCATGATTGTCATTTTGGATACACAAGTGCTCTTCCTTGCAAAAACTAACCCATGTAGGAAGATGAACTCAAATTCCAAAGTGGTGCTCCCAACTCTTGATGAGCTACATCAACCTTGAGCAACCCACATAAGTTCAACTACATGATCACGATCATCACCACCACCCAAGGTATGTTATTCCATCTTAGAGAAGCTTTACTCCAAGTCATGAGTCAAAGCAACTCGACAAGATGTGAATACATCAAGATGCTTAAACAAAAAATGGTAACCCCATTTTGAGCTTAAACGATGAGTATGACCTATGATCAAGTGATCTCACTTGACTCCTAAGTCAATATACTCTAACATAGGTGACTTCTTCACCGACCAACTCTAGATGAAGGTTTCTTGTGTTCTTATTTGTGCTCTTGCATTTGTCTCATGCATATTTGTGTTCTTCATCTACATTTCTTTTCTGTTTTTTTTTTTTTGCATTCCCTGCATCCAATTCATTGCAAATCTTTGAGTTAATTCCTTGCAAATCCTTGTGAGATCTTACTCGTCTAGTGAGCTGAGGTGACAAGTGTTTTCTCTGTGATGAACTCAGTCACACCGGTCTATTGCCTTTGGTCCTACCGAAACCTTTCGGTGCAACCGAAGCATATAATTCGGTACCACCGATTTCACTACAGGAAAGACAGCTTGCCACTTGTTCCTGCATTCTTTTTGATCCAGCTCCACTCAATGATTCTTGTCCTCTACCAGCATCACATTCGACTTGCTGCTTTGCTCTGTGACTCAAGGACCAAATCCTCTTGTAACAAATATCCAGAAGAACCCTTCTTGGAAATTGATGTCAAAGGGGGGAGAGAGAGATCACATCAAAGCTTAATCATATCTATAGGGGGAGAGTATACTCAAGGGGAGAGAGGACCCCAGATTCTTGGTGTTCAAGAGGAGAGAAGTCACATGTCTTCAAGAGGGGAAAGACATGTTTGTTTGCATTAGCTCTGTCTCTTTTCGTTGAGCTCTGATTTTCTGTTCCCTATCTTCTCCCAGTATCCCATGCTAGATTCAGGGGGAGCAAGACATCTAAGGGAAGGAAATCCTTGAATTCATTGCACATCTTTACCTTTGGGGACATGTTTATGTTCACTGTGGTACTTAGTACTCACTCTACATGTCATCCTAGTCTTGGTTCTCTTGTGGTTTCTTTTGTTTGCTCTGGCTAGTAGGTGCATCTGTGTTATCTAACCTTGTTTACGCAGGTTCATTCCATCCTAAGCCAATTCAAGACCACAAGGTAAGTATATGCATCACAGTCATGTTATGAGGTTTTCTTGTTGATGTACATACTGTTTGCAAGAAGGACTCATGAGCATGAAGGCACATTTCCCATATTCACATCTTTTGCTCTGATGCATATAGCCAAGATACATGTAACACATTGCTTACTCTGTCATGCTTATGCATTCACATGCTCCTATATTCCATATTTACATGATTGCATACATGTAGGGGGAGCCTATGCATGTTACATGTCTTTCCAAAGCTTTACTTGTTATTCTCTATATCTTTGTCTAAAGCTTTGATGTATGTTGTCATCAATTACCAAAAAGGGGGAGATTGAAAGCACAAGTGCTCCCTGGGTGATTTTGGTAATTTATGTCAACATATCTCTTGTTGGACTAATACTTTTACCTAGTATGTTTCAGATAAGTTCAACAATGGAGTGGCATGGACTAGAGGATGTGGAACCCCTTCAAGATGCTAAGGACAAAGGATTGGCTCAAACTCCAAGCACAAGACTCTACACTTTCTATTTTAGTGATCCAAGATCACATTGAGTCTATAGGAAAAGCCAATACTATCAAGAGGGGATGAGGTGTTGTTTAATGGCTTGCTTGCTCAAAGTGCTTAGTGATATGCTCCAAAGCCCTCAACTACTTTCTCACATCCACATATGACCCAAACCAAAAGTCCAACTCGGCCCTACCGATTCTTTCTATCCGGCGCCACCGAGTTCAGATGTCATAGCCACTGCCACAAACCCTAATCAAGTCGGTCTCACCGATAGGGATCTCGGTCTCACCGAGATGGGATTGTAATCTCTCTGTATGTATCCATTACCAAAATCGGTCCCACTGAGTTTTTCTAACCGGTCCTACCGAGATTGGAATGCAAACTCTTTGTTCCTCTTCGTAACATTTCGGTCCAACCGAGATGAGCGAATCGGTCCCACCGAGTTTGCCTGACCAACTCTCTGGTTAGCTTATTACCAAAATCGGTCCCACCGAGTTTGTGTAATCGGTCTCACCGAGATTACGTTATGCCCTAACCCTAACCATATCGGTCCCACCGAGTTGCATGTCGGTCCCACCGAAAATCCTAATGGTCACATTATTTGCTAAATCGGTCCGACCGAGTTTGACGATTCGGTCCCACCGAGATTGGTAAGTTATGTGTAACGATTAGATTTTGTGTGGAGGCTATATATACCCCTCCACCCACTCTTCATTCGTGGAGAGAGCCATCAGAACGTGCCTACACTTCCATCATTCATTTTCGGAGAGAGAACCACCTACTCATGTGTTGAGACCAAGATATTCCATTCCTACCATATGAATCTTGATCTCTAGCCTTCCCCAAGTTGCTTTCCACTCAAATCTTCTTTCCACCAAATCCAAATCCTGTGAGAGAGAGTTGAGTGTTGGGGAGACTATCATTTGAAGCACAAGAGCAAGGAGTTCATCATCAACACACCATTTGTTACTTCTTGGAGAGTGGTGTCTCCTAGATTGGGTAGGTGTCACTTGGGAGCCTCCGACAAGATTGTGGAGTTGAACCAAGGAGTTTGTAAGGGCAAGGAGATCGCCTAATTTGTGAAGATCTACCCTAGTGAGGCAAGTCCTTCGTGGGCGACGGTCATGGTGGGATAGACAAGGTTGCTTCTTCGTGGACCATTCGTGGGTGGAGCCCTCCGTGGACTCATGCAGCTGCTACCCTTCGTGGGTTGAAGTCTCCATCAACGTGGATGTACGATAGCACCTCCTATCGAAACCATGACAAAAACATCTGTGTCTCCAATTGCGTTTGCACACTCCAATCCCATCCCTTTACATTCTTGCAAGTTGCATGCTTTACTTTCCGCTTCTCATATACTCTTTGCATGCTTGCTTGTTATGTATTGTGAATGTTAAACTTGCGCCAAAACTCCATTTAAACTTAAAGAGATTAAAAACTGTAACTTTTTCACTTAGTGTCTAATCACCCCCCCCCCCCCGCGCCCCTCTAGACACCTCTTCAACAAGTATTATTTTCACTTGAGTGTCTAATCAAGCCCCTATCCCCCCTCTAGACACCTCGAGCGCCGGTCAGCGCCAGCCCGCAAGATGTCCTCCTTTCCTCTTTGGTGCAAAGGGAGCAAGCGCAGGCGAGAGCATCAAGCAAAGGTATCCATTTCGGTGCAACAAGACCAAGACCAGCCCAACGGCAGGGAGGAAGTCATTGTGGAGCCCAAGCAGGCGTCACCACCAGAGCCTTTGACAGGCGAGGACCAACTTTAGTCAGGATAAGTGTACCCGCTATTCCCCTTCAAAATGGCCAATTGTTGGCGCCCTTCCCGCTCAATATTTGGGAAGAGGCCCAGGGCCTTTGCCTATAAATAGGACTAGCCACCCCCAGGGTAGAGGCATCTGGATCCTCACCAAGAAACCAGTAGATAGAGCGACTGAACTCCTCCTAGCAGTTCATCGTCCCAGCCAAGAACAGACCCTCGCGAGGCTGTTCTTCCTTGTATTGTTCATCATCAGCCCAAGAGGCAATCCACCACACCACACACTGGAGTAGGGTATTACACCACAATGGTGGCCTGAACCAGTATAAACTCTGTGTCTCTTGTGTTGTTCCTTTCGTACTTTAGATCCTAGCGAGTCGGCGAGGAGCAGGTAGGTAGAGGGCGAAATCTCCGCACGCACCCCAGTGCTCGAACCTCAAGGGTCTGCCGGAACCCGAAATCCGACATTTGGCGCGCCAGGTAGGGGTGCGCCAGAATTCGTCTTCCGTCGCCATGTTCTTCTCCGACCGTCGCATCCATGTCTGACGCTCGTCGGGCTCGCGCCGAGCGCCGAGCCGCCCTCGCTTCTAGCGTCACCCAGACGGCTCCCGTCGGCGGGCGCCCTCGTCGTTCCCCGTCACCTGCCGTCAACGCCGCCACCGGCCCGGCGGGGAACGAGCAGCAAGCATCATCCCAGCATCCCTCCATGGCCTCTTGGGAAGAGCCGCGCGGCTTCTTCCTCGCCCACCACGCCGCGCCAGCCTCCCCGGTCGTCGTGGCCCTCTTGGGCGGCTCGCAGGCGCCGCCCTCCGGTCACCATGTCAAGCCGTTCATCCGCCGGGTCGGCGCCGCCTCCACGCGGCAGGGGGCTCCCCCGGGCCGGTCGGAGCCACAGGCCAGGCTGGCCTTCAGCTCGGAGGACCACCCCTCCAACTCGGCCTGCTCGGGTGCGCCCCCCATGCTGGGCACCCCCACCATCTGCCAGGTGGCTGTCACCAGGACTCTCATCGACGGCGGCGCGGGCCTCAGCGTGCTCTCAGTTGAGGCCTTCAACCTCCTCCGCATACCCCGGGAGCGGCTTCAGCCCAGCCGTCCCTTCTCGGGCGTCGGGGGCGGGTCATCCAGCTCCTTGGGAGGTTCCTCGGCAAAGAAAGGGCCAAGGATTGCTATACGTGAACAAGATATTAAATTGCCGAGGTACGCAAATGTACGGGCTTGTGAGTGGCCATCCGATGACTTTATGGTCGAAGCGGGCTTCAAGGAAGAATTTGACGCGTATGTGCGTAATGCCGAGCTGGAGGACTTCTTACAAGATAAGTGCCCTAAATATTATCAATTGACCGATTCCTTTGTGCGGAGGTTTGAATATATTTCTGCGCGTAATTCTCCTAGTGTCATGTTTGATATTTATGATACGTCTTATACCATGGATTTAGAGGATTTCACAACTGCTTGCAAACTCCCACAATGGGGTAATATTAATGATCCTCCCAAATCTGAATTTAGAGATTTTCTTGCTAATATTACTGTGGGAGAATCTAGGGACGTAACACAAGCTACCATAGGGAGCATTCATTTTCCTGTTATACATTACTTTGCTCTCTTTATTGGTAGATGCATTAACGGTAAGGACGAGGTATGTCACATGTGTGCACCTGATCTTTGTGTCCTCAAGAGTGCTGTGTCAGGTTACAAAGGTTATAACTTGGGGGCAATAGTTGCACGTAGGTTGCAGAATAATAGTAGAAGGGGAGATTTCTTTGGAGGAATTTATGCAACCCGTGTGGCTAATTTTCTTAATATAGCTCCACGAGAGGGGGATACGATTGTACCTCCTGTTTATTTGGATAAAGAAGCTATGTTTGATCATCATTTTCTTGAGAGGAATGATCAATTCCTCCATTATCGACTAATCTATGACAGACGCAACGTCGTCCCTGTTACTCTTCCTGCTCCCTACCTTTTTGATTATTAGGCAAAAAGGAAGATATGTTGTCACCGGGGAAGAAGCAACTGAATACGAGAGGGGAGTGGAGGCAGCTCGCCAACACGCTGCAGCTCAGGAGGCGGTTGCCGCTGCATCTCAGTACAACTCCGGTTTCACTTATGGATATCAACCAGGCGGTCCCTGGTACTAGACCAACTTAGGTCAAAAGCCTAAGCTTGGGGGAGTACGTATTTCTCACCGACTTTACATTCATGTTCACACACTACTCGTCGGTGCTCATACTCTTTCATTGTATTATCCATGCTAGTTTGAATTTCTTTTTTTCTAGTTTTCTTTTTGTGTGTTTGTTAAACCTTAAGAAAAACCAAAAAAAATAGTTAGTTTAATTTCCTTGCCTGTAGTAGAATTAAAATGAAAACCCAAAAAGATTTCTAGTTCTTCTTTTACTTGTTGGGAGCTTTCCCGTGTAAATAGTTTTATTTTCTTTTATTTCCTTTGGGGGTCGAGAAGACCATATTGAAAATGCTTAGTGGCTCTTATATGCATGATTGTTTATTTAATTTAGAGCCCATATTACTTGTCTTCTCTCTTGAGTTGAATGCTTGCAGATTCCAGCTTAGTCCAATGCACGTGCACTCTTATTATTATACATATCGTTCGGTCGTGCAAGTGAAAGGCAATAATGACGATATATGATGGACTTATTGGGATGAGAAAAGCTGGTATGAACTCGACCTCTCTTGTTTTTGTAAATATGATGAGTTCGTCGTTCCTGAGTCAGCTATTATGAAGTAAACATGTTTGCAATGACATTTAGAGATTATAGTTACTTGTGCCATGTTTGATTAGCTATGATTTATAATGGTTCACCTTGCGTGCCAACATTGCTATTAGAATGATTATGATGTGATGGTATCCTCCTTTGAATGAATTAAGTGACTCGACTTGGCACATGTTCACGCATGCAGTTGAATCAAATCAACATAGCCTTCACGATATTTATGTTCATGGTGGATTATATCCTACTCATGCTTGTACTCGGTGTGAATTAATTTTAATGCATGCTTACGACTGTTGTCGCTCTCTCAGTTGGTCGCTTCCCAGTCTTTTGCTAGCCTTCACCTGTACTAAGCGGGAATACTGCTTGTGCATCCAAACTCCTTAAAACCCAAAGTTGTTCCCTATGAGTCCACTATACCTACCTATATGCGGTATCTACCTGTCGTTCCAAGTAAATTTGTATGTGCCAAACTCCAAACCTTCAAATGAAATTCTGTTTTGTATGCTTGAGCAGCTCATGTTACAGCTAGGGCTGCCTATATCTTCCATGCTAGGTGGGTTATTCTCAAGAGGAGTGGACTCCGCTCCTCATTCACGAGAAAGGGCCGGTAACCGGGATGCCCAGTCCCATGTCCAAAAAGATCAAAGCAAATCAAAATAATTAAACAAAACTCCCCCAGGGCTGTTGTATGTTGGAGGCACTCGTTGTTTCGAGCAAGCCATGGATTGATGCTTGTTGGTGGTTGGGGGAGTATAAACCTTTACCATTCTATTTGGGAACTGCCTATAATGCATTTAGTATGGAAGATACAGCCATCTCATAGATGTTGCGTTGACAGCAAAAGTATGCCGCTCAAAATGTTATTCAATCTCTATTTCAAAATCGAGCTCTGGCACCTCTACAAATCCCTGCTTCCCTCTGTGAAGGGCCTATCTATTTACTTTTTATGTTGAGTCATCACCCTTCTTATTAAAAGCATCCGCTGGAGAGCACACTGTCATTTGCATTCATTATTACTGGTTTATGTTGGGTATGACTTGACTGGAACTCTTTTACCAGGAATTACAATGTTTAGTCAGTCCTTGATCTTTAAAGGTGCTCTGCATTTATGTTTTGTGGTCTCAGAAAGGGCTAGCGAGATACCATTTTGTTATATCATGTTATAATTATTTTGAGAAAGTGTTGTCATCCGAGTTTTATTATTATGGCTCGCTAGCTGATTATGCTATTGATGTGAGTAGTTGTGAGACCTTTGTGTTATTGTGAGTATGGTTAGCTCATAATATTTGCTGAAACTTGAATGCTGGCTTTTTCATGTTTACAACAACAAGAGCAAACAGAGTTTGTAAAAGTTTTTCTTTATCTCTTTCAGTTTATCAACTGAATTGCTTGAGGACAAGCAAAGGTTTAAGCTTGGGGGAGTTGATACGTCTCCAACGTATCAACTTTTCTAAACACTTTTGCCCTTGTTTTGGACTCTAACTTGCATGATTTGAATGAAACTAACCTGGACTGACGCTGTTTTCAGAAGAACTACCATGATGTTGTTTTATGTGTAGAAAAGAAAAGTTCTCAGAATGTCCTGGAAATCCACGGAGGCAATTTTTGGAATTAATAAGAATTTTTGGCGAAAGAATTAATGCCAGGGGGCCCACAGCCTGTCCACGAGACAGGGGGGTGCCCCCCCCTAGGGCGCGGCCTCCTAGCTCGTGGGCCCCCTGGACCTCCTCCGACCTCAACTCCAACTCCATATATTCCGTCTCGAGGAAAAAAATCAGAGAGAAAGTTTCATCGCGTTTTACGACACGGAGCCGCCGCCAAGCCCTAATCTCTCTCGGGAGGGCTGATCCGGAGTCCGTTCGGGGCTCCGGAGAGGGGGATTTGTCGCCGTCGTCATCATCAACCATCCTCCATCACCAATTTCATGATGCTCACCGCCGTGCGTGAGTAATTCCATCGTAGGCTTGCTGGACGGTGATGGGTTGGATGAGATTTACCATGTAATCAAGTTAGTTTTGTTAGGGTTTGATCCCTAGTATCCACTATGTTCAGATATTGATGTTGCTATGACTTTGCTATGCTTAATGCTTGTCACTAGGGCCTGAGTGCCATGATTTCAGATCTGAACCTATTATGTTTTCATCAATATATGTGTGTTCTTGATCCTATCTTGCAAGTCTATAGTCACCTATTATGTGTTATGATCCGACAACCCCGAAGTGACAATAATCGGGATACTTCTCGGTGATGACCGTAGTTTGAGGAGTTCATGTATTCACTATGTGTTAATGCTTTGGTCTGGTTCTCTATTAAAAGGAGGCCTTAATATCCCTTATTTTCCGCTAGGACCCCGCTGCCACGGGAGGGTAGGACAAAAGATGTCATGCAAGTTCTTTTCCATCAGCACATATGACTATTTACTGAATACATGCCTGCATTACATTGATGAGCTGGAGCTAGTTCTATATCACCCTATGTTATAACTATTGCATGAGGAATCGCATCCGGCATAATTATGCATCACTGATCCATTGCCTACGAGCTTTTCATATATTGTTCTTCGCTTATTTACTTTCCGTTGCTACTGTTACAACTACTATAAAAACCCAAAAACATTTATCTTTACTGTTGCTACCGTTACCATTATTATCATACTACTTTGCTACTAAACATTTTGCTGCAGATACTAAGTTATCCAGGTGTGGTTGAATTGACAACTCAACTGCTAATACTCAAGAATATTCTTTGGCTCCCCTTGTGTCGAATCAATAAATTTGGGTTGTACTTCACCCTCGAAAGCTGTTGCGATCCCCTACACTTGTGGGTTATCATAACTCCTGATCTAGGTTTATTTCTAGGGTTTTTAGGATTTATAGGAAGTGCTGGCATCGGTTTCATGACAAGGGGGCCCACGGGGAGTCCACGAGGTAGGGGGCGCACCCTAGGGGGGCCTCCACCCTCGTGGTGGCCTCGGGACTCCCCTCTGGTAGCTTTTCATTCCAGTATTTTTTATATTTTCCAAAAATATTCTCCGTTGATTTTCAGCGCATTTCGTGAACTTTTATTTCTGCACAAAAACACCACCACAGTAGTTTTGTTGAGAACAGCGTCGGTCCAGGTTAGTTCTAACGAAATCATACCAAAATCATGTAAAAATATTATAAACATGGCATGAATACTTCATAAATTATAGATACGTTGGAGACGTATCAGCATCTGCAAGCTTAATTCCTGCTCGTCCTGGAATAGGTAAATGATAAAAGAAATAATTTATGAAGTGTGAATGCTAGCAAGGGCACATGTTTGATCAATGATAATTTCAGTCACCTTTTCTAGCATCATTATATACCATAGCAGTAGCTTAACTCATTAAACTTCTCATGATCAAGTAACAAGCTATTCACATGTTAAAGTACAGATCATAAACTTTCTTGAAAACTAACGAACTATGTTCTCGGTCATCAAACAATTGCAATTCATCTTATTTTTAGGAAGGGTCTATGTAAGAGCTTTTTAGCAAACTCCACATACTCAACTATCATATAGTCTTTCGCAATTGCTAACACTCACGCGATACTTATGGGTTCAAAGTTTAAATCGGACACAGAGAAAGATAGGGGCTTATGGTTTCGCCTCCCAACCTTTTACCTCAAGGGTAATGTCAACAATAATACTTTATGAAAACCCACATCCGAGTGGATATATATATATATATCCGGATCTCTCCGATACATAGTACTTGCCAAAGGAAAAAGTGTAAAAAGGAAAGGTGATGATCACCATGACTCTTGTATAAGGGTAGAAGGTAAAAGTAAAAGATAGGCCCTTCGCAGAGGGAAGCAGAGGTTGTCATGCGCTTTTATGGTTGGATGCACGAAATATTAATGCAAAAGAATGTCACTTTATATTGCCGCTTGTAACAAAGACCTTTATTATGCAGTCCGTCGCTTTTATTTCTTCCATATCATAAGTTCGTATAAAGCTTATTTTCTTCACACTAATAGATCATACATATTTATAGAAATTTTTATTGGTTGCACCGATGACAACTTACTTGAAGGATCTTACTCAATCCATGAGTAGGTATGGTGGACTCTTATGGCAAAACTGGTTTGAGGGATGTTTGGAAGCACAAGTAGTTCTCTACTTGGTGCAAATAATTTGGCTAGCATGAGAGGGAAAGGCAAGCTCAACATGTTGGAGGATCCATGACAATATAACTTCTATTCGGATGAAAGAAAACATAACCTATTGTGTTGTATTCCTTGTCCAACATCAACTTTTTAGCATATATTTTAATGAGTGCTCACAATTACAAAAGATGTACAAGATAGCATATTTATATGTGAAATCTCTCTTCCTTCAATATTCTTTCATGAATTGTTCAAGTGACCAATACTGTGTTTGCTAACTTTCAATAAATTTACCACCTATAGTTGTTATGTGTGAAGTCATTACTCCCCATGGTATAAGCGTATGAAACATATATAAATTAAGATTTATGATATTCAATTCATTCAACCATTTACTCGTAGGATATACGTGAACCACGTGAGTAAATGTCAAACTACTCCAAAAAGATATAAGTGAAGGACAATGAGTAGTCAACTAGAAACGAGAAATAAAACTACGTTGTGGGTATGAAGAGGATAACTTTGCATGGTATCGGAGAGCTAAAATATAAAAGTAGGTGTTGTTATCATAAAGTTAGAATATATTACTTAAATATTATAAATAGCGAGCATGGAATAATGACGGATCAGTGTGCAGAATTGTCCTAGGCAATTGTTAACAAGATCGATGATCACTATTGTAATTTCATATGAGGGAGAGAGGCATAAGCTAACATAATTTCTTTTCTTGGATCATATGCACTTATGATTGGAACTGTAGCAAGCATCCACAACTACTAAAGATCATTAAGGTAAAACCCAACCATAACATTAAAGTATCAAGTCCTCTTTATTCCCATACGCAATGACCCACTTATCCGTGTTTGTGTTTCAGTCACTCACGCAACGCAGACAATAAGCAAACCATGAACATATTGCAAACCCTACAGCGGGGATCCTCACGCTTGCGCGACATGGAGAGCACCATAGGACAACACCAATAATAAAACATACAACTCAAACCAATCTAGATCATCAATCAACCTAAAGATAAAGGAAATCTACTCAAAACATCATAGGATGGCAACACATCATTGGATCATAATATGTGGCATGAAGCACCATGTTCAAGTAGGTGATTACAGTGGGGTGCGGAAGAGTGGACCGCGTAAAAGAGATGAGGGTGGTGATGATGATGGTGATGTTGATGAAGACGATCACCGCGGTGATGATTTCCCTCCTGATGGCACTGCTTCCCCACCGAGAGAGAGGAGGAGAGGTTCTCCCCCTTGTGCTTCCTCCTCCATGGCCTCCCCCCTGGATGGAGAGAGGTCATCCCTCTGGTCCTTGGCCTTCATGGCAATGATGGCCCCTCCGAGATCCTCCCCCATGGCCTTCGGTGATGATGGCCCCCTCCGGTAGGGTGTCGGAGAGGGCCTAGATTGATTTTTCGTGGCTACAGAGGCTTGCGGCGGCGGAACTCCCGATCTAGGTTTATTTCTGGGGTTTTTAGGATTTATAGGAAGGGTTGGCGTCGGTTTCACGTCAAGGGGGCCCACGGGGAGTCCACGAGGTAGGGGGCGCACCCTACACCCTCGTGGTGGCCTCGGGACTCCCCTCCGGTAGCTTTTCGTTCCAATATTTTTTATATTTTCCAAAAATATTCTCCTTTGATTTTCAGCGCATTCCGAGAACTTTTATTTCTGCACAAAAACAACACCACGATAGTTCTGCTGAAAACAGCGTTAGTCCGAGTTAGTTCTAAGCAAATCATACCAAAATCATGTAAAACTATTATAAACATGGCATGAATACTTCATAAATTATAGATACGTTGGAGACGTATCATCAAGCGACGCTTCAACTCCATTCATGAGTATGTCTAGGATGGATACATAGAACTTTGCAAAGTACATACGGATCTGAATGTGGCAGACCCGTTGACTAAACCTCTTCTGCGGGCAAAACATGATCAACACCAAAACTCCATGGGTGTTAGATTCATTACTATGTAATCTAGATTATTGACTCTAGTGCAAGTGGGAGACTGTTGGAAATATGCCCTAGAGCAATAATAAAGTGGTTATTATTATATTTCCTCGATCATGATAAACGTTTATTATTCATGCTAGAATTGTATTGACCAGAACTTAAATACATGTGTGGATACATAAACAAATACTATGTCCCTGGTGAGCCTCTACTAGACTAGCTCGTTGACGAAAGATGGTTAAGGTTTCCTAACCATGGACATGAGTTGTCACTTGATGACGGGATCACATCATTAGAAGAATGATGTGATGGACAAGACCCATCTGTTAGCATAGCATTTGATCGTTCAGTTTATTGCTACTGCCTTCTTAATGTCAAATACATATTCCTTCGACCATGAGATCATGCAACTCCCGGATACCAGAGGAATACCTTGTGTGCTATCAAACGTCACAATGTAACTAGGTGATCATAAAGATGCTCTATAGGTGTCTCCGAAGGTGTCTGTTGAGTTGGCGTGAATCAAGATTGGGATTTGTCACTACGTATAACGGAGAGGTATCTCTGGGCCCTCTCGGTAATACAGCATCACAAGGAGCTTGCAACCAAAGTGACTAAGGAGTTAGTTACAAGATGATGTATTATGGAACGAGTAAAGAGACTTGCCAGTGGTGAGATTGAACTAGGTATAGAGACACCGACCATCGAATCTCGGGCAAATAACGTACCGACAGACAAAGGGAACTACGCATGTTCTCATAAAGGTTCGACCGATAAAGATCTTCGTAGAATATGTAGGAACCAATATGGGCATCCAGGTCCCGCTGTTGGTTATTGACCGGAGAAGTGTCTCGGTCATGTCTACATCATTCTCGAACCTATAGGGTTCGCATGCTTAACATTCGTATGAGTTATGTATGTTGGTGACCGAATGTTGTTAGATCACGAACATGATGAGGAGCTCCGGAATGGTCCGGAGGTAAAGATTGATATATAGGATGATAGTATTTGGTCACCAGAAGAGTTTTGGAATGCACCGAATAATTATCGGATCACCGGAAGGGGTTCCCGGAGGCCACGAGAGCATATCTGGCCTAACGGGCCAAGGGGAGGCAGCACACCAGCCCACAAGGGGCAGGCGTGCCCCCATCCTGGCTGTCGTCCCTAGGGGAAGGAAAGAGGAGGGGCTAGCCCTCTCCCGCCTTTCTCCTTGCTCAAGGAAAGGAAGGGGGCGCCTCCCCTCCTGCCCTTCTCCCACGCGCCTAGGAATTAGGAAGGGAGGGGTGCCTAGGGCAGGCGCCCTAGGGATGGCCGCCGGCCCCTTGGGGGCGCCCTAGGTAGCCTCCTCTCCCCCTCCACCTATATATGTGAGGAGGGGAGGGGGCAATAGACACCATGATTCAAAGCCGTGTGCGGCGCCCCTTCTTGCTCTAGTTCGTCCTATGTCCTAAACCATTGTGCTTGGCGAAGCCCTACGGAATAGTTTCACCACCACCATCACCACACTGTCGTGCTGCCGGAACTCATCTACTACTTCGCCTATCTTGCTGGATCGAGAAGGCAAGGACGTCACCGAGCTGAACGTGGAGGTGTCGTGCGTTTGGTGCTTGATCGGCACAGATGGTGAAGTTGTACGACTACATCAACCGCGTTGATAAACATTTCCGCTTAACGGTCTACGAGGGTACATAAACACACTCTCCCCTCTCGTAGATATGCATCTCCATGGATATATCTTGTGTGTGCGTAGATTTCTTTTGTTTTCCATGCAATGTTCCCCAACAAGAGCATGCGTAGGAGCATGTTCTTGACATCAATGGTTCAACAAAGGGACACCGAGTGTTGAGTCGACAGAGGGCACTAGGGCATGATGTTGTACGACAACTACTTTACCCCCGGTGCGCTCTTCGGACCCTATTTCCGTCATAGATTTCAAATGCAACGACATGTATTCAAATGCATCTACCATGTGTTTGGGCCTATGATGATTGATTCAAGCCGAAGAAAGCATGCCATTCAAAGCAACAGGTTCTCTAGTCACCAGAAGTGCTATGAGGGTACTTGCCTATGGCCCGACCCCAGATTTACGGGACGAGTACGTTTAGATGTCTGAGAGCACATGCCTGGAGGTCATGGTTAGATCTGCTACTACAGTGGTCAAGGTGTTTGCACTAGAGTACTTGAGAGAACCAACTGTCGCATACACAACAAAGCTCATAGCATTTGAAGAAGCAAGAGGTTTCCACTAAGCTTGGATCTTTGGATTGCATGCATTGGAGAATGGAAGAACTGCACATATGCTCAATAAGGGCAATATCAGAGCCATTGTGAAAAGCCCACCATCATTCTTAAAGTAGTTGCATCACAAGACAACTGGATTTGACACTCTTTTTTTTGGCATGCCAGGATCTTACAATGACATCAACATTTTGTAGTGGTCTCCATTGTTTGCAAAGTTGTGCCCGAAATAAGCTCATGCGTGCAACTACACCATCAATGTTCACATTTTCATCAAGTTTTCAATTTTTTAAAATTTTGTTCACAAGTTTGAAAATGTTCATGTTTTAAATAACCGTAGAGAGTGAAAAACCCGGAGAATAAAACTGCGGAGGTGACTAACCGAACCACGAACCTCCGGTTGTCAACTGTAGTAGCTCACCACTGTACTAGACATCCATCCGCATACACATAAGCAACACGTTTTATAAGAAGTATATTGTTAGAGATTTCAACTTTTTTGGATAAATTCAATGCGATTGCTTTTAGGAAGGTGATTTTTTTAAACAGAAACATTTTCAAATTTGCAAACAATTTTTTTAAAAATTGGAAACTTGATGAAAATGTGAACATTTTTAAAAACACAAACATTTCCGAATCTGTGAACAATTTTTGATAAACACGTACTTTTTTGAAACGTTTCTTAAAACCTGAACAAATTTTTGAAACCCTGAACAAAATTTTAAAAAGTGAACATTTTTGGATCTATGAACAATGTTTTAAAACGGAAACAAGTTTTGAAACCCTGAACAAAAATTGAACTCCGGATTTTTTTTGGAAGAACATGAACATTTCTTCAAATTGTGAACATTTTTGAAAATCACAAACAATTTTTGTAATATGATCTACTTTTGCAAAATAGAAAACAAATTTTGGAAGATGAACAAATTTTCAATTTATGAACATTTTTTAAAATATAAAGAAAATTTTGAATACCAAAATTTTTCTGGAAATTTTGGAAAAATATTTAAAAAGACATTTTTCTGAAAAAGATTATTTTGTTTTTGAAATTTCGAAAAAATGTTGAAATCCTGAAAAATCATGAATTTATGATAAATAAAGGCAAGAAGAAATAAAGTAAAAAAATAAACAAAAAAATGAAAGAAAAAACAGAAAAAAAAGTAAAAAGAAACCAAAACAGAAGTGAAAAAACGGTTTGGGAACCTTCTCAAAACTGTTTTTTTAGGAACTTCTCAAAACTGGTAGAAAATACTTCCTTCGTCCCAAAATATAAGAACGTTTTTAACACTAGCATAGTGTTAAAAACGTTCTTATATTCTGGGACAGAGGGAGTATTACAGAGAATCTTTAGCTGAGGCTTACTAATGGGCCAGCCACTAAACTAGGTTGCTCGCTCGCTTGCTAGTTTATATGTGTTCGGTCGACAATTTGACGCATTGAGCGTCAATTAGGAAATTCCGTATTTTAGATGATGTTTTTCTTTTAGATATGATGGTGCATATGCTAGGCTGCGCGGGATGGTGGCCCAATTAGGTCAGATTGCAAGCCCAGCAGGATCGTGATTCGCCAGCGCATCGATTCCGACTTCGACTCCCACTCAGCCAAATGGTGGCTTCTTGTGTTTGGTGGCATGCTCTGATTGATTGCAACATGGCCAAGTGTGTTTGGTGTCTAGTAGATGAGGAGCTTGTTGAACATATGATTGGGATCAGATCAAATGATGCTCGGGTTTGTCTAATGGAACTAGTGGATACTCTGAAGGAAGATGAGGTTGTCATAGTGCTGGTTACACTATGGGCAATTTGGTGGGCTCGAAGAAAAGCAATCCACGAGCAGGAATTTCGGTCGCCATTGAGTACATTCAGTTTTGTGCAGAGTTATCTGAATGATCTGTCTTTGATTCCCAAGAGGCATCAGCAAGGGGGGGCGCCAACCTCCTCAGGTCCTGGGCCTCGTAAGGCGAAGGGAGCACGGAAAGCGCCTCTGAACGGATGTATGAAAATGAATGTTGATGCTGCTGTGGGAAGACACGGAGACAGGGGATCATGTGGAGTGGTCTGTCGCGATCAGTCTGGAGTTTATGGAGGCGCGTCTTCGTTGATTATGCATGACATGGCACAACCTAAGATTCTAGAAGCTATTGCTGTCAGAGAAGCTCTTTGCTTGGCGCATGATTTACACTTGAATCATATTCATATAGCCACAGATTGCTTAACAGTGGTCAACAATCTAGAGAGCTCGTACCTGGTAGATGCAGCCCAATTATCCAAGACATAAAAGAGATGATGACTGAATTTGAAGAGGTCCACGTCATGCATGAAAAGAGAGAACATATATGGGAGGCTCACGATTTAGCCAAGTTTTCTGTTACATTAGATTCGGGGCGCGCCATTTGTGGCTTCTAAATCCCCCAGCTTTTATGTACTTGCCACCATCAATTCCCGTTGAATAAAGTTTTGGTAACACCCCCTCAAAAAGAAAAGCCAAATGATGGCTTCTATGATCCCCAAACAGCATCAGCTCCCACCCCAATCCTAGGGTCCCAAGCTCAAAAAAAAAAATCCTAGGGTTCCTCCAATCGCCCCCCCCCACCACCCCTAGATCCCTAGATCCGGCGGCGTGGTGAGTTGAGGCGCACGAGAGCGATGGCAGGTGAGCAGGGTTCGTCGAAGGCGCGCACCACAAGGAGCGGACCCAAGAGGGCGGCGAAGGCGCGCACCACAAGGAGCGGATCCAAGAGGGCGGCGAAGGCATCAGTGTCCGGCGGCGAGGAGTATGTGCTGACGCGGCGCCACGAGAAGAGCGCACCGAGGTCGTGCACCACCAAGCGAAAGGCGGAGGAGTCTGTCCGCATCACCAGGAGTAAGGCGGCGGCGCAGGCAGCGGCGGCTGCCAAAGGCGATGAGGAGGAGGTTCCAGCGAAGAAGAAGGGCCGGCTGGCGCAGGAGGAGATCGATCGCATAATTGCCCGGGATCAGGATAAGGACCGTCTCCCTTTCGGCATCGTGGAGCTGAAGCGACGGAACCCTGACTTGATTCCGTCGCCGGAAGAGGAGATGGACGAGGAGATGATGGACCTCTACGTGGAGGCGCGCGTGACTTACAAGGTTCGGGAGCTTTTCCCGAAATTCCAGGCCTGGGTCCGCAGCGAGTACCGCAAGAAGGGTTATGTCGAGGTTGACAATGACATCCTCGTTGGATTGGAAGATACCAGGGTATGGGAGGAGCAGCTTAAGGCAGACTTAGACGCTGGCAGAATTTAAGGCAGAGCAAGCCCCATGCATGAGATAGAAAGATCATCCTACCTGTGTTAGCCATCTGCCTGTGATGATGCAGTTTAAGTTTATCCATGGTGTTTCTTATGCCTTTTTTATCATCTCTACTAAATGTTATCATTATTGTAATTGATGAACGCCTTGTATGATATATTTAACTATGAATGAAATATCCATCAGTTTGGCATAAAGATGCAGTTGTGTTCCTGCACTGCAGAATGTGTGGTTTCTTCAGTCTCTCTTTCAGGTTCCTCTCTCAGGACCCCCTTCTTCATGTGGCGGCTCGGTAAGGAAGCACTACGATGGTGGCAAGGATGCGCTCTCTAGGTCAGTAGTCATCTCCCCCTAATCAAGATTTATGCCATTTTCCCTCTATTTCGTTCCTACATATCATAGAGCCAAGATTTTTAATTTACTTAGTTTCTCAGATGCGTCCCAGCTGTTTGATTCCTTTTTTTTTTGATGCTTTGCAGTTCATCCTGTGTGGTCCTCTGCAAGTTCTACTCGATGCTTCATTTACTTTCTGATGCTTCCATTTTTTTTCCTTGTAGGATGATGGAATGCTTCGTGCTCAGTTTGTGTACGCCATTGGGGAGTTTACGTGCAATGGCTATCGGCCCTCGAATAACATCCGGCCCAATGCAGTAATGGCTACTCCCATAGTTGCCAGAAAATGTTTTACGTTGTATTATGAAAGTGCAATTTTGAGTTTCACGTAACTGAGAGTATTGAGTTATCCAAAACCTTTTTAGCTATGTGTAGAAAAGCCAAATCTCACCTGATGGAGAAAGTCATCATGTTGTGTTAAGAGGTGTGCCAATTGTGCCTTGCAACTGTTTGTGTTCATTTCTCAATGGAGAAAGAACATTTCTGTAGCTGCAGTGGCATCTTGCTGTGTGTCGTCAGGCTACAATTTGCCTCTCTTTTATGAGTTCATGTTAATTAATGAACTATTCCGCAAGTTCTGTGATTCCAGTTTATAGCACACTCAGTGTCAATTCTGATCTCCTTCTGACATCAATGACCATTGGATTTTTTTTGCCAATCTGCTCTCCGACGGCGAGTTGCAACGTTGCTTGTCTAGAATCGGAGCAGCTAGAGTGTACATTGCCGGGGCACGGCGGTGGGGGGTCCTGCGCAGGGGGCTGGAGCTCCTGCAGGCAGTCGGGTCGCTGGCTTCCATCGCCTGGGAGGCCTCCTTCCTGTCGTTCTATGACCTCTTCATCACCTACGGCGGCGTCTTCCGCCTCAACTTCGGGCCCAAGGTGAGCAAGCTATCAATCGAATTGTCCCCAAAACTGTAGTCTTTTTTTCTCAAATGTTAGGATTCCTGCTAAATTCATTGAACAGGAGAAGGTTGGTCCTGTTTATGAGGGAAACCGGACCCAAAAACCATACAAACAGCGGCTTTTGGCAAACAACACACATATCCTCATGATCCATGGGTCCCTCTAATCTGATCCACCTCCAATGATGCCCCCAAGAGGGAATGCGATGTCGGATAGCGCCGCCACCGTCCGATCTAAACTAGATCAAGGGTTTCCCCCGAAGCACGGCAGGAAAGGCAAGGTGGGAGCAGCTACATCGATGCCTCCAACGAGGGAGCCATCGACGAATCTGGCCACAATCGGAGTATGACTTTCGCCGGCCGTCTTACCTACACAGTTCGAGCCTACGATCCGCTCAGCCTACACACCAAGCCACTACCCCTGCCTCCACGACAAACCGCACATCCCCGGCAAGCTCGACATGCTTCCAACCTTACATCCGTGTCCCCCACTGGGCGGAGGATGCAACCCCGCAGCGGCGCCATTCTTCTCCCATGGGAAGGATGCAACCAAGCAGGACGCCATTCGTCTCCTCGAGGATGCAACGCCTACAGGCCATTCATCTCCCGACAAAGGATGCAACAACCGCAACGACGCTATTCCTCTCCCCCCAGCCACCGCCATCTCGTCCTCCCACCTGCAGCAACGTCGAGCTTTCCGAACCACCCATCAGGAGGATGCAACACCGAGCAGGGTGCCATTCATCTCCCACATCTTCTCTCGCGCGGCCCGTGGCCCGCAGCCACGCCGACGTCACTGGCCAAGCCGCCTCCAGATCCCCCGCCACCAGGCGCCAGATCCGGCCGGGGAGGGCCTCCCCAGCCGCAGACGTGTCCCCGGTCATCCTCTTCGTGGCCAACACACAGCAGCCGCAGACGCCCACCGCAGGGGACCCACGCCGCCATAGGGCGACCGGATCTGGCCGCAGTACCGTAGCGAACCCAGATCGGGCCCCACCCCTGCCCATGGAGCGCCGCCGCCGCTTCGACCCTCGTGTCCCCGCGCCACCCGGCACCTTACCGCCCTGCCGCACGCCCCGCGCCTCTGCTCGATTGAGCGCCCCGCGCCGCCCGAAGCCTTGCGAGAGGGAGAGAAACAGGGCCCACCGCTGCCAACGCCGCGCGAGCTTTGCCTGGCGGCGGCGGGAGGGGAGAAGGGTAGGTGACGGGAAGGTCTGGCGACTAGGGTTTCGCACCCGGGCCGCTCGCGGGAGAGCGGAACAGGGCTGGGGGTATCGTCGGTTCCCAAGAAAAAAAAGCTCCGGACAAAGCTCTGCACCAAACCGAATTGCCCCCAAAACTGCAGTCTTTCCTTATCATCTGGGATCCTGATGTAGCTAAGCATATCCTGAGGGACAACTCCAAGGCTTATTCCAAAGTTTGGTTCTGAATTTGGTTCTAGTCATTTCCAAACAGTAAAGAAATGTTTGAAAAGGCTCAAAAAATGTAGAGCTTGTACATTTGCATTATGTATCCATGGTCCTAGACGTATCCGTGGATACATGGCGTTATGAGGAGCTGAATGTGCTGATATTAACATAATGCAAAGCCTGCTCTTTTTTGCTGCATAGGGAAACAAAGTTCAGTACCTTCACACACCTAAAGGCTGATGATATTCTAAGTACTCCTGGATAACAGCACATTTATCCCTGATAGGAGTAACAGTGTTAAGACTTGCTCTTTTTTGTGTTTGAAGTATTTCAGTCAGGAATACATGCTATCCGATAAGACATCCATATTTTGTTATACTCCATGTAGATTGGATTCAGTAGAAAATTCAGTTAACTCCTGTAGAAAAGAGAGATTCCAACTTAATCAACTCCTGTAGAAAATCCAGTTAGAACTCCTGTAGATTGGTAACTTATGAGTGGAATGTCAAAAATGATCTGGATCATGGGAACTTATGAGTGGAATGTCTTTCCACCTGCTCCCCTGTTTCTTGGTCAAAACTGAATGTTGACAGAATAATTCAAATAAGTTCAAATTAATTCAAATGAATCCAAATAAGTCAGATAAATTATACTGAAAATTCCACTAGGATTGCACTAATTTGTCAAACAGTTTCATGGAACCACCAGCATCTATACTCTAGTTAAATTGCACTCTAGCTAACTGATAGCAGCACCAGCTAGCTAAATGGTTCAGTTTAGTTCAATATTGATTTCTCCAGCAGTTTTATGCAGTACATTGAAAATGGCTTAGTGATATTCAAACATCAATGATTTATACTCCTTCAGCATCTACTCATACTGTACATCGATTTATACTCCAGCAATTTCATGCAATACATTGTGAGTACATTGAGCTCTAGCAGTTTCATGGAGCATACAGTACCTTATTCTTCTTCTACTTCTTTAGGGTGGAGCTCTGAATCTCGAAGGAAGGGGAGCAACAGCAGCACGAGCTCTACCGGCGAGCGTGGCCAACACTTGGGTGGCGGCGCCGCCGGTTTTTGGTCAACGGAGGAGCCACGTGACAAGCTCCAGCGGTGGCGAGCAGTGGACCACGACGCGGCCAGGCGAAACAGCAAAGGATCGAGAGGGAAAAGTGGCCTGGAGGAGCAGCAGAACACCCTAAAGCTTTTTAACGGCTCGGGGAAGCCATAGGACGCGCGACGGCGTCGAGCTCTTGTGCGGAAGCGGCGGCCGTAGTGTGAGGAGACGGCCTGGATTCCAGAGTGGGAGGAGCTCCTGTGCGGAAGCGGCGGCCGGAGTGTGAGGAGACGGCCTCGATTCCGGAGTGGGAGGAGCTCCGGCAGGGGAGAAGCTGCAGGAGAAGATGCAGGCCAGCGGCAGGAGCTCCCCGCGCCTGGAGAACCCGTGTGTGGGCTGATTTTAGAGAATTCAAAGTGAAGGAAGTTTTTTTTTTTTTGGTAAAAAGAGCATTAGTTCAAATTTAAACCCCCTCGCGACATTAATTTCCGGACGGAGGGAGTACTTATCAACGCAGTTGCGCCTTTGCCTTTCTCATAATGTGGTCAGCTCACAGTTTTTCCTAAAGTAGTATTATCCATGTTTTGTTCCAGCGTGCATCTTTCATCCATATAATGTGCCTCTGTTATCTACCTATTTTCTGATCAGGCACATTGTCGTGCGCCTATATAATGATATCTTTGGTTCTTGGTGCAGGCGGTCTCATTATCCAACTTATCAGTAGGCTTTTTTTCTGTGTACAGAGAAGGAAAAGGATCAGTGACAGTCTCTGCCATTGTAGAAGCTGGTCATGACCTCTTTCCAATCTTGATGGAAATGGCACGGAGCCTTTTTTTGCCTGTTCCAAGCTGATATTTTGGGCAACTGATTGGATAAACATTTTTTGGTGTGTGTTTTTCTCAAGGAAAACCATGAACATGTACTCACGTAATACATTGGGAAATTTGGAAAGAACACAATGTCAGGATCTTCGACAGAATAGAGATTATGGTGTTTGAGGCTATCATTGATGAGGTTTAACCCTAGAGAGCTGCATGCTGCTTGTCTTCTCTCTGAATCATGCCTGCTGTTTTCTCGGTGAAAGTGTATTACGTGGGTAGTGTAATCAGCATGCTCTCCGTGGTCATGTATAGAGTTCCAGCTCTTTTCTAGAGAGCTAACCCTATAAAACCCAGCTCTGTTTTTTCTTAGAACTGATCCTGTAAATTCTTACCCGTATTTTTAATGAAGTTTTGTGTCAAAAGAATGGACGCTGCTACGCGTCGGCTGGCGGATCTTTTAAAAATCCGTCGCCTCGCGAGCCATCGGATCCGACGAATTAAGCGACTGAGCATCACCCTTTTATCAATGCAACACAGGTCGTGTTGCGGGAAATTTCTGCAACACGAGTCATGTTGCAGAATTTTTGCAAGATATTTCTTTTGCAACATAGGTCTTGTTTCAATTTTTTTTTTGCAAAAGAGATCTTGTTGCAATTTAGTTTTTTTTGCAACAAAGGTCTCACTGCAAATTTATTTTTTCTGAAATTGTTGCAACAGAGGCCTTGCTGCGGAAATTCATCGTAGTGGATAGTGAGCAGCGAGCAGTGGCCACGTTGAACGAAAGAAAAGAAAAAAAGACCGCTCTGTCAGGACATGTATCGTACGGACGAGCTGGTGGATGCTTGTGTGAGATCCGCGAGCAGAAACCAACACTCTGCCTCTGGTTAGGCAAGTCTTGAAAATTGCCCTGGATATCCATGTTGAAGCTTTCAGCAAAAGGTACCTGGGCCTTCCTACTACTGTTGGACGCATAACAAGTGGTACTTTTGATCATATCGATGATAGAGCCTGAGGTAAGTTGCAAGGATGGTCTGAACGGCTATTGGCATGTGCAGGCAGGGAGATACTTTGTAAAACAATTGTGCAGGCAATTCCCACGTTCAGCATGAGCACTTTTCTGTTGACAAAAAAAGTTTGTAAGAGTGTTACTTCATCAATGGCTAAATTCTTTTGGAGTAGTTCTCTTGACAAGAAGGCAATGCATTGGGTTTCTTGGGATAAGCTAGCGACACCAAAGTGCAAGGGGGGCATGGGTTTTCGAGACATGCACCAAGTTTATCATAGCTATGTTAGGTAAACAGGGGTGGAGGCTATTAACCCAGCCGAATACTCTTTGTTCAAGAGTTCTGAAAGGCCGTTATTACCCAGATGCAGAGTTCATGAATGCAACTGTACCACGCTCGGCATCGGCAACTTGGCAAGCGATTGGGGCTGAACGGGAAGCTCTCAAGAGAGGCTTAATAAAAAGGATTGGTAATGGAGCATCCACGTCCATTTGGACTGACAAATGGATACCAGGTACCATCTCAATGACACCACTACTGAAACCGCCGAACAGACCACTGGAAACAGTGGCGGACTTGATTGACAATGAGAATGGGACTTGACGGCAGCAGGTGATTAGAGATAACTTCATCGCACCGGATGCAGACGCTATATTGAACATACCACTTCGGCGTGATGGGGGTGATGATTTCCTTGCTTGGGTGTTTTGAGAAGTCTGGCAATTATTCTGTTAAAACGGCGTACCGTGCTCTTATGACTCAAAAAGAGCGTGCAACTCTAGAGGAAGGGATGGCTACCACACTTCACGGAATGATCAACATATGTGGTCTGCACTTTGGAAACTGAATGTTGTCCCTAAGGTTAGGGTGTTCTGGTGGAGGGTTCTCCTTGGGATTCTTCCTGACGAATACACACTGAAAAGGAGGCATATAAGCGAGATAAGAAGATGCAATATTTGCTTGGCTATGGAAGAGGACTTACATCATGCGTTGATTTACTGCTCGCATGCAAAACGCTTCTGGCATGAAGCTCGAGCTTGGTTCGATCTTCAACTACCCCGACTACACCCGGACTCATGGGCTAGGGACATCTTATGTAGCTCACGATTCTCGGACAAAGACATGCCATTGATCATTACGATCATGTGGGCCATTTGGCATTCTCGCAACAGGATTAAACATGATGAGGAAGACTGGGATCCGACCAACTCAATGCGCCTAACGCGGGAAGCGCTAGCCATTCTTGATCTACCACCGAAACAAACTACAATCTTACCATGCCATGGATGGAGGCCACCAGAATCAGGTCACATATCTATCACTACTGATGGTGCTATAGATTTTGATTCAAGCACTGGAGGTGCTGGAGGTGTGGCGCGATCTGAGCATAAACTGTTGGGTTCTTGGTGTAAACCATATATGGGGATCACTGACCCACTAGTTGCTGAAGCGATGGCACTGCGTGATGGTGTTATTTTTGCAAATCTTCGAGGATTTACGCATGTTGTCGTGGAAACGTCACGACAGATGTCCTAGTGTGAAGACTTAGTTGTGAGGCCAACGCATCTATATGATAGCTTGAGAGGGGTTGATTGGGACGAGAGACACGGGCGGATCAACACACAAGACAAGGATTTAGACAGTTTCGGGCCCCGGGAAACATCATCCAGTAATAGCCCTACATGTTGTTTGTGGCTAGGTCTCATTATGCTCGTGAGGGAGACGTCATAAATCTGGCTCTCCTCTAGTTGTGTCTAGCATTAATGATTATTTTATTGCCCTCCCCTCTTGGGGTGCCCCGCCCCTCCTTATATAAGTTGAAGGGGCGGGTTACATGTAGAGTCAAACTCGGATTAGGACTTAACCTATTTTGACGTCGTACCCTAGGCTTCTTAACGTCTTGGGCTTCTTAACGTAAGTCGACTTACAATCTGGCTTACAATCTGACTTACAATCTGGATTAACTGTCTGGCTTAACTGTCTGGCTTAACTATTTGCCGGCTTACAATGCTTAAGTGTGTGTGCCGGCTTACAATGCTTAACTGTGTCCGCCGGCTTACAATGCTTAACTGTGTCCGCCGGCTTACAATGCTTAACTGTGTCTGCCGGGTCACCAATGAAACACCAAGTCCCAGCCGGGTCATATCTCCAGCCGGGTCACACCGCGGGGTATATCCCTGACATTAGCCCCAAGTTTAATTTGGATTCATCCATGTTAAACTGATCCTGTAAAGCAAACACAAGAGCAATTTTGACAGATTATGCTCCGGGTTAAGAACTCTTGTAAGCCTGCACCTGATCATCCTTAACTCCTTGGTATTTCATTCTTCTAGAAAATCTGGGTCAATAGGCCAGCTTCATAATCAATTTGCTGAGATTGGTTTCTCATAGAAAAAATATTGTGAAGAATAATTCATTTGATTCAGCTCCCAATGCTTAACAAATAATATTGGTCTTGAAATACTCATATGATTTTCAGCCAGGTTGAAGATGTAGAACTTGCAGGTTTATCATTGCCAAAATATCCAGTTTGTAAATATTGATAGCACCGGGTTATAATTATCGCTAACATCAAACTTGAAAATGTACCTCCATTATATTCGTATCCCTTGTAGCCCCCAAGTGTCGGGTCATTATGAAATAATGAGCAGGGACTTTGTAAATATGATCATGTAGACTTGAGCAGCAACGTGTAGCCCCCAAGGGCCGGCTCAGTAAGATAATACCGAGTTGAGACTTTGTATATAATTCATTGATAATAACATCATATGATGTAATCTCCACCATGGGGCTTGAACCCACGTCCATAAGGTTAAGAGCTTTGTATTCTATCAACTGAGTAGTGGATCTTTCAATAATGGACTGAGGCTTGTGTACCTTGAATTTTTGACAGGAGCAATTAGTAGCCCCCAAGGGCCGGCTCATTATAATGTGATGAGTCGGGTCTTCAATAAGTTGAGCAAAAAATGACTTTGCATTAGCCCCCAAGTGCCATGGTGCATGCTGGCAGTGACATGGGACTTGCATATTTGATGTAATCTCGATTTGAATAATGTAGCCCCCAAGTGTCGGGTCGTAAGCCTGCAGCGACTTGGGATTATTCCCTTCATTGTAAAAATAAATCATATCCATTGATAAAATAATAACCGTTGTGCTGAAGCGACTTTGAAGACCTCCATCATAATATTAGCTATTGATAACCATAATAAAAATCCAGCCATGTTGGCTATTAAAAATTTGAATAATATAACCCAGTTTGAAAACCGGTTCCTGTGACATGTGGCTAAACTGCCAACTTATCATATCAATGCAGTAAGGGTGATAACCCAAAACTTAGAAGACAATGCTTCCAAGTATTTAATATCATCATGTATGGGTGACTTGTCGCTTCTCATTAAGCCGGGTAATAGAAACCACGGGTAAGCTTCAAACATGAGCTGTGAGATTAAAGGCTGCATGGCCGGAATTACTTTAAACCAAAAAGGCAAGATAGTATCAAGAAGAACTGGAAAAAATCTTCAAAAAATCAAGCCAAATGAGGAAAAACGAGGCTATGGTTCGAATACGACCAGGAAGCCGGACCATAAGGGTTAATAGCGATGATTCGAATACGATCAGGAAGCCCCCGAATGGTTTTTGGCATTGCGCCGATCAAAGGGGTACCGACAGCTATGATTCGAATACGATCAGGAAGCCCCCAGTGACCTTGAAGTGTTGGCATTGCGCCGATCAAGAGGGTACCGACAACTATGTTCTCTTTGGTGAATACACCTATGTTTGAACAGGAAGCCCCCAAATGACCTTGAAGTGTTGGCATTGCGCCGATCAAGAGGATACCGACAACTATGTTCTCTTTGGTGAATACACCTATGTTTGAACAAGAAGCCCCCAAATGACCTTGAAGCTTTTAACGACTCTGATTCGAATACGATCAGTAAGCCGGACCAAAAGGGGTTAAGCTATGATTCGAATACGATCCAGCCCCCAAATGATCAGATTGTTTGAACGGCTATGATTCGAATACGATCAGGAAGCCGCGCCAGAGGGGTTAAGCTAGATTCGAATACGATCAGCCCCCAATGGTCATTAAAGCAGGGTACCTATGTTTGAGTTGTGCCTTGCAACATACTTTCTTTGGTCCCTTTAATTTTTTCTAAGAACTCGAGCTTTGCGAGAGATAAATTCTTCTTGAGCCGGAATTTTTTCTGACGGCCTTTAAACTGGCAACATTTACTGAGCCATGTCCATGTAGACCCCGAGTCTTTAAGACGACTCAATGAGTTGACTTGAGATTCTCCATAGTTGACCATGATATAGACCGGTTTGAGTCCTGCATGGGAGAACTTGCAAGCCAAGTAATTACTCTTTTAAAGAAAATAATATGTAATATAAAATATATTTGATGGATTTCACCTGATATATTAGGCTAGTGATTATCCACCGCGGAATTGATGATCACCATGGTGAAACTGAAATCAATCACGGGTGAGTCGGCCGCAGCGTTGTAAGCCAACGCGGACGGACGAGTCAATCGCAAGCACGGTAAGCCGGTGCGGATAAGAAAATCGGCCGTAGCGTTGGAAACAGCATGAACGCGGGCGAGTCGGCCGTGGGCACAGACAATGAATCAGTCGCGTGTGTGGATATAGCGGGGCGACGATTTGCTCACGTATCCGTCCAGCAACACAACATGGACAAGTGCTAGTGCAAAATAATATTGATGCACGCCCCTTTGCAACACCTTTGTAACGAATAATGGCCCTGTGCATACCAGAATAATTTTTCTCAAAAAATTTAATATATGCTGATAAGATACATAAAAAGGAGAGCACCTGGTATTTTTTACCGGATGAACGCGGATGCTGGTGCTGATAATGTTGGACATAATCAGATAAAAAATACTGCCGTACACTTCTTACTCTGACGGTTTTGATGTGGCACTAGCACCCACACGGCCTCCTTTGTCCTTTTTTGTAATGAACGTAGCAGCAGTCTTCTCGTGGAGGGTTGAATGGTGTATATGCTTCCATTAAATCCAAATTTAGGATCAAATCTCTGCATATACCTCTATTAACTTGTCAACCCTGTTGTTTTTGAGCTCAACTCCCAGGAAGTGAACCACCGCTACTACTGTTTGTTAAATGCGCAAGCAGGTGCCCTGCTGTATTCCTTTTTTCCCTCAACGCTTTTTTGAATATTGCCTCTGTATGTCTTCATCTGTGGTATTAACACCAACCACACCGACAGCTTTCTCTTCATTGGCATCTTCATAGGCGGGCAGCTGGTGCGGAGACCCGACGACGGGCAGGGCGGAGCAGAGCCAGCAAGCTGGTGCGGGGCAGCAGGCCGGCTGGGCGCGCAAGAGCCGGTGCTAAGCGGGCCTGGCGCCCGGAGGTAGGAGCCAGCGTGGAATAGTGAAAGCACGGGCTCGCGCACGCGAGGTCTGTCGCAGGTCGAACAACCGGCGGCTCGGAAACGTCGGCGAATCGCAGCAGACCGGTTTGAGTTCTGCATGGGAGCAGCTTGGAGAAGACGCATGATCCGCCCGCCGAGACGCGCAGGGACTGTCTGCAGTAGCGGTGAGCGTTGAGGTGAAGGCGACTCAAACAGTGGCTCGGGAACAGAGTTGAAGATGGAGCTCAAGTCCGGTTGTGTTTGTGGTTTTTAAGATGATGTAGTACTCAATTAGTACAACCTTGGTCACGTACTAGTGCAGGTGCTCGTTTGATTCTTTAGATTTGACTATTCTTCATATCATGGAAAAAGGTAACAGCAGACGCTTGATTCCCGCGGCCTGGGTCTCGTGGACGTGGAGCAGCAGCGACTCAGAGTTGATCCGGTTTAAGACCGCCAGGTTGACTCAGAGGCAGCCGTCGGACTGAGGCTGCGCCCGAAACTACAGCGGCATAGGCGAGGCGGGTCAACCTAGGCGGGTTAAGCGAGCCAAGGTGGCGGAAGTCGCAGGCGACGCAGGCTGCGCGACGGCGGCACGGGGTCACAGAGGCATGCGGCGGCCCGTCGTGTAACGGCTCAGCGAGGACAGGCGGATCTGGCCACAGGGCGTCACGCGGGCGGGCGCAGGAGTGGCGACTTGGCGTAGCAGCGACGCACATCAGAAGCGGGCTGAGGCAGGGCGCTTCACGGCGGGTCAGTCCGGCATGTGGGCAGCTTGGGAATCGGAGAGGTGGCGACTTGAGGCCGAGACGGAAGAAGTGTTCGGGACGAGACCCGGCGGCTCTCAACTGAAAACGAGGCCAATCCAATGCCGTAGGGGCGAGGTGAAGCCGGCGACTCTGGGTCAAACCTACCGCGGTTCGGCGTCAGTGTATTCAGATCGTGGTCGTTGACTTCCCATCATAACGGTCTCCGTTCCGGGTCATGGCCCTTCTCGAGCATTGCATATCAAAAACTCCTTTTAATACGTCTGATGAACCATTACGAGATTTGATCCATTATGAACAGCCGCTGATCTCCTACGCAATAATCATCGGATCTTGCGGATCCGTAGCAGAAAATACCATAATCATAAATCTGGACAGATGAACTTGAAGTTTGATGCAGATCTTTCAAAACCGGCTCTTCTTCATCTGAAAAATCATGAACTTCTCGATCCCTGGGAGAGATCCCTTTAAGAACTCAACACCACCATGCGCAGGCCCCACGGTGGGCGCCAACTGTCGTGGAAACGTCACGACAGATGTCCTAATGTGAGGACTTAGTCGTGAGGCCAACACATCTATGTGGTAGTGATACGTCTCCAACGTATCTACTTTTCCAAACATTTTTGCCCTTGTTTTGGACTCTAACTTGCATGATTTGAATGAAACTAACCCAGATTGACGCTGTTTTCAGCAGAACTGCCATGATGTTGTTTATTGTGCAGAAAACAAAAGTTCTCGGAATGACCTGAAAATCCTCGGAGATAAGTTTTGGAAAATATAAAAAATACTGGCGAAAGAATCAAGACCAGGGGGCCCACACCATGTCCACGAGGGTGGGGGGCGCGCCCCCCTATCTCGTGGGCCCCCTGACGCTCCACCGACCTCAACTCTAACTTCATATATTCCGTTTCGCGGAGAAAAAAATCAGAGAGAAAATTTCATCACGTTTTACGATACAGAGCCGCCGCCAAGCCCTAATCTCTCTCGGAAGGGCTGATCTGGAGTCCGTTCAGGGCTCCGGAGAGGGGGATTCATCGCTGTCGTCGTCATCAACCATCCTCCATCACCAATTTCATGATTCTCACCGCCGTGCATGAGTAATTCCATCGTAGGCTTGCTGAACGGTGATGGGTTGGATGAGATTTACCATGTAATCAAGTTAGTTTTGTTAGGGTTTGATCCTAGTATCCACTATGTTACGAGATTGATGTTGCTATGACTTTGCTATGCTTAATGCTTGTCACTAGGGCCCGAAAGTGCCATGATTTCAGATCTGAACCTATTATGTTTTCATGAATATATGTGTGTTCTTGATCCTATCTTGCAAGTCTATAGTCACCTATTATGTGTTATGATCCGACAACACTGAAGTGACAATAATCAGGATACTTCTCGGTGGTGACCGTAGTTTGAGGAGTTCATGTATTCACTATGTGCTATTGCTTTGTTCCAGTTCTTTATTAAAAGGAGGCCTTAATATCCCTTAATTTCCACTAGGACCCCGCTGCCACGGGAGGGTAGGACAAAATATGTCATGCAAGTTCTTTTCCATAAGCACGTATGACTATATTCGAAATACATGCCTACATTACATTGATGAATTGGAGCTAGTTCTGTGTCACCCTATGTTATAGCTATTACATGGGGAATCGCATCCGACATAATTATCCATCACTGATCCAATGCCTACGAGCTTTTCACATATTGTGTTTTGCTTATCTACTTTTCCATTGCTACTGTTACAACTACTACAAAACTATTATCTTTACTTTTGCCACTGTTACCATTACTATCACACTACTTTGCTACTAAATACTTTGCTGCAGATACTAAGTTATCCAGGTGTGGTTGAATTGACAACTCAACTGCTAATACTCAAGAATATTCTTTGGCTCCCCTTGTGCCGAATCAATAAATTTGGGTTGAATACTCTACCCTCGAAAGCTGTTGCGATCCCCTACACTTGTGGGTTATCAAGACTAATTTCTGGTGCCGTTGCCGGGGAGCATAGCTCTATTCTTTGAGTCACTTGGGATTTATATCTATTAATCACTATGAGGAACTTGAAAGACGAAAGAACTAAAATTTTGCCCTCAACTACGAGGGGAGGTAAGGAACTGCCATCTAGCTCTGCACTAGATTCTCCTTTTGTTATTAGTAAGCTTGCGACACCTAACACTGCTACTGCTTTGAATTCTGATATGTCGCATGTTATTGATGATGCCACTTCTGCTATGCATGATACTTATGATGAAACTTATTCTGTGCGTGATACTACTGTGCCATTAGGTGAATTTCTTGATGAACAACTCGCTAGGGTTAGAGAGAATGCAATTATTGAAGATGCTATTATTGATGATAGTGATGATGAAAGTTCTCCCCCTGATTATGAATTACCTGTTGTTCATGAGGGTTATGTTATGGATGAAGAAGCTGCTAGAGCTATTTTTGCTTGCAAAGATAGATATGATCTTAAGAAGTTATTAGCTAAATGGAAGCAACAATCTCTTAATGCTAGAATGAAACCTGACCCCGCTTTTGCTACCTCACCTATCTGTGTTACAGATAAGGATTATGAATTCTCTTTTGATCCTGAAATAATTACTTTAGTTGAATCTGATCCTTTTTATGGCCTTAAATCTGAAACTGTTCTGGCACATCTTACCAAGTTAAATGATATAGCCACCTTGTTTACTAATGATGAGAAGTCTCGCTATTATTATATTCTTAAGATATTTCCATTCTCATTAAAGGGTGATGCTAAAACTTGGTTTAATTCTCTTGATCCTGGTTGGGTGCGTAGTTCCCAGGATATGATTTATTACTTCTCTGCTAAATATTTCCCTGCTCATAAGAAACAAGCTGCCTTGCGAGAAATATATAATTTTGTGCAAACCAAAGAAGAGAGTTGTGACGCCCCGAGACCGACGCTCCAGATGTCTTCCATGTTTTGCGTGTCAGCTGTGTTTTTTATTTGTTTGTTGCATTTCATCATCGCATCATTCGCATTGCATCGGCACTCCGTTGTCGCCATGTTTTAAAAACTTGCATCTGCTCGCAGTTGGCGCTTCTTCTTGTCCCTATTGTCCTCCTCTCAGATCAATCAGACCGCTCTCTTCTCTCTCTTCTCTGAGCCCATCAAACCCCTTATCTCCATGGCCTTCCGTCAAACCTCTCGCGCGCGCCCGAAAGTTGTCCCGAACCCGACCCGGACAGACGTGACCGATGGATCCGGATCATTCCCCAACATCTATAAAACATCTCCGGTTCTTTGTTGGACTCCCCTAAGCCATTTATTCACAACCGCTCGATTTCGATCGAAGGATCCAGATTAGCCCCTAGCCAAACACCCACATGCTATATATATGTCCAACCCTAGGATCTAGGATCCCGTCCCATCCTTCCCATTCCATCGCCGCCAACCCCCCCTTGTCCTCTCCACATCGGGATCCCTCCCGATCCATCCAACCACCTACCTCCATCGTTTTCCCCAATGGCCCAACCAGCGCCCCGCCTGTTCGATCCGGAGGAGAGGAGCTCCTCCATGCCCAACCTCACCTCAATCCAAAGAAGACGACAGCTCCCGGCCAAGAATCCTCCTCCTCGCCGATCCCGAAGCGGAGAGTACCCGACGGCTCGTCTCACAGAGCCCGTGAGGCACCGGCCTCAGCTCCTCCGCCCTGCAAAACCTCGCTGCCCTTCGCAGATTCGTGCGCGGCCAAGACTCACCCACTGGACTACGCCTGCCTTCCCGTCGACAGGCCAGCCTCGACCCTCTCCCTCCCTTCGTTCTCCTCCTCCTGTCATTTTTCTCTCTCGGTCTCTCAGCTCCCCCTCTGTCTCTTACAGGAACCCGACGACATGGCATCGCGAAGCCCCAAGGCCCGAGCACCCACGGGACCACGTCGAGCAGATGGCCGCTGCCCCCCCTTGCAGATGCTTCGCCGCCTTGACTCCAGGTCCGGTCACCATCTCCGACCGACCCTCCCTCTCTTGCCTCTGGTCCTCTGTTTTTCTGAAGCTCACGTCTCTCTCTGCTCTTCCTGCCCTTCGAGCAGGACACCATGGCCGTCCTCTTCAGATCAAGCTCGCCGCCGCCGGATCCACGTTTCCATCTTGCGCGTGCTCGTGCACGCTCGCCTCCTCCGGCCGTCTGCAAGCAGCAGCGCCGTTGCGGACAAGGTGAGGCAGGTAGTTGCCTCGCGCGTCACTGCTTTTCCTCTCTGTTCTTCTCTCATCTCGCCATGTCTCTCTATGTTGCCGCACACCGAAGCCGCTCGAGAGCCGCCATGGCTGCGTCCCCTTCGACCCTGCGCATGAATGCCTCGCTGCTGTTCGCGTTGACCCCGCATCGATCGAGCAGCCACGGTTACAGAGCAAGCTATAGCTGTTTCAGTTTTCAGTTTCACGACTTGCACTTGCACGGTATGACTCATGTCGCAGATATGTGCTTTGTTTATCAACTTCCATCGTAGCCCACTGGTCACTCGTGAATGCATCCATCCAGGAGATCCTGGGTTCGAGTCCCAGGCATCCCTATTTTTGCTTCTTATCTACCTTTATTTTGCACACAACACAGCCAACCGCTTGGGCTTGGCCCGATTCTGCTGCTGCTGTTGCCTTGCGCACAGAGCGCTCTATATCTATCTACCGCTGGCCTGTGTAGCCCGTGCAACTCCAGATTCAGCCCGTTTAGATTTTTTTTCCTGTTCTGTTATTTTCCTAAATTTCCAGTGCATTCATAACTATTAAACCGTAGCTCGGTTTTAAATAACTTTATATGTAAACGGGGTAGAAAAATGCATAGAATAACTTGACGCACTTTATTTTCCTGTTTAACAACATTAAAATATACTTTAGAACAGAACAGTACCAAATTCATAATATGCTCATGAGGATTTTCCGGAATTGTTGTTTGTTGTTCCGGCCTCATTTAAACTTGCCTAAATAGATAGTTTATCTTATGCTTCACCTCTTGCCATGTTAATCAACATTTAATATTGTTGGGTACATAAACAAGATCAAACTAAATAAATCATGTGGTGTTTCAACTCGTTGCATTTTGAGCTCCACTTAATTTGTAGGATTGCTTGTGCACTTTGCCATGCCATGCTTCATTAAACCGGACATGCATCATACTTTGTTGTGCATCATGCCATGTTTATGTGATGGTTGTTTACTATGTTGTTTGTTTCTTTCCGTGTTGCCTCTTGGGTTAGTTCCGATAACGCCACATTTGTGAGGATTCGTTCGCTCACGTCCGCTTGCCTTCTTCATGGACTCGTTCTTCTTCCTTGCGGGATCTCAGGCAAGATGACCATACCCTCGAAATCACTTCTATCTTTGCTTGCTAGTTGCTCGCTCTTTTGCTATGCCTATGCTACGATACCTACCACTTGCTTATCATGCCTCCCATATTGCCATGCCAAACCCCTAACCATCCTTTCCTAGCAAACCGTTGTTTGGCTATGTTACCGCTTTGCTCAGCCCTCTTATAGCGTTGCTAGTTGCGAGTGAAGTTGAAGTTTGTTCCATGTTGGAACATGGATATGTTGGGATATCACAATATCTCTTATATTATTAATGCATCTACATACTTGGTAAAGGGTGGAAGGCTCGGCCTTATGCTGGTGTTTTGTTCCACTCTTGCCGCCCTAGTTTCCGTCATATCGGTGTTATGTTCCCGGATTTTGCGTCCCTAACGCGGTTGGGTGATTTATGGGACCCCTTGACAGTTCTCTTTGAATAAAACTCTTCCAAAGAAGGCCCAACATTGGTTTTACCATTTGCCTCACCTATTACCTTTTTCCCTTGGGAGTCGCGCATCCCAAGGGTCATCTTTATTTTAGCCCCCCCGGGCCAATGCTTGTCTAAGTGTTGGTCCAAACTAGAGTCCTTTGCAGCGCCACCTCGGGGAAACTTGAGGGCTGGTTTTAGTTGTACGGCGTGCTCATCCGGTGTTGCCCTGAGAACGAGATATGTGCAGCTCCTATCGGGATTGTCGAAGCATCGAGCGGTCTTGCTGGTCTTGTTTTATTATTGTCGAAATGTCTTGTAGCCGGGATTCCGAGACTGATCGGGTCTTCCCGGGGAGAAGGAATATCCTTCGTTGATCGCGAGAGCTTATAATGGGCTAAGTTGGGACACCCCTGCAGGGTATAATCTTTCGAAAGCCGTGCCCGCGGTTATGGGCAGATGGGAATTTGTTAATGTCCGGTTGTAGAAAACCCGAAGTTGATCTTAATTAAAATACATCAACCGCGTGTGTAACCGTGATGGTCTCTTCTCGGCGGAGCCCGGGAAGTGAACACAGTGTTGGAGTTATGCTTGACGTAAGTAGTTTCAGGATCACTTCTTGATCATAGTTGTTCGACCATGCTTTTGCCTTCTCTTCTCGCTCTCATTTGCGTATGTCAGACTTCAGATATGTTAGTCGCTTGCTGCAACTCCACCTCACTACCCTGTCCTACCTTTAAGCTTAAATAGTCTTGATCTCTGGTGTGAGATTGCTGAGTCCCGTGACTCACAGATACTTCCAAAACCAGTTTGCGGTGTGACGATCCGAGCTCAAGGAGGAGCTCGATGAAGATCTTGTTCATTGTGTTGTTTCGTTTCAGCTTGATCAAGAGTGGAGCCAGTTGGGACGATCGCGGATCTGTGTAGCATTTGGGGTAGTCTTCTTTTATTTTGGTTCCGTAGTCGGACCTTGATTGTATCTGTATGATGTAATGCTTTACTCCTGTATTGCGTGAAGTGGCGATTGTAAGCCAACAATGTATCTCTTTCCCTTATGTATTACATGGGTTGTGTGAAGATTACCTCACTTGCGACATTGCTTTCAATGCGGTTATGCCTCTAAGTCGTGCTTGACACACGGGAGATATAGCCGCATCGAGGGCGTATAAGTTGGTAATCAGAGCCATCCCCGACTTAGGAGCCCCTGCTTGATTGTTTGCTGGCGTTGTTGAGTCTAGAACAAAAAAGTTTTGAGTCTTAGGATTATATATATCGGAGAGTAGGATTCTTTTTACTCCTCAGTCCCTTCCTCGCTCTGGTGAGGCCTCCTGATGTAGAAGTTTTGACTCTTCTCTTCTCAAATTTCACTAATTTTTTTTTCTAGGATCACACGGGTATCTTGGAATCGTTCCGATGGTTTTGTGACGAGAACATTGTTCTTGGTGCCTCCTGACATTTAGGGGTTGTGGCAGTGTCCCGGGGAGTTGAGCTCCGAGGTGTTGTCGTCACAATTTTATCGTTGCAGTTCTGGAATACCTGAGCTTTGCCGACATCGAAAATCTCTTTTGTACAGTTGTTGGTGAGATAACCCCGATAACCCAGTACTGGGGCGAGCTCGGGAGTATTGCCATGACTCGTATAACGGATGCTTTTCGAAGGTCGAGGTACACGATTTCCGAAGGTTTCTTGGTTATGTGTTGAAGATGGATACAGCTGGATCTAGGTATTGTTAGTTTGGGTGATATATTTTGTGTCCCCTGTATCCCCAACAGCTGATTGCATAACCAGAAAGTTTCGGGAGTTTATAAGTGGGAATTCAAGTATCTCGTAGGATATCTTTCCAACAGACACATGATACGATATGGGATCTATCATATGCTTGTTTCCGGCTTATTCTGCAAGCCAATCCTTTGTTTTTGTTTTGTTTTGTGGTATTCGAGTTGCTTCAATGTCAAGTGTTGATTCCATACCTTTTCCTAAACGGTGTTCTCATACTCTGATGTGAATACCAATCCTTCATGATAACTGAGAGTGTCTTGTCAATCCTTTTCAACCGGTGTGTCTCTCTTCAAGTGGATCCGATCATTTCAACATTCGCAAGATCAATTCTAAGCTTTTCTCAACGGTGTTCGTTTCATCCGACCTAAGTTGCCTTTGTTTTCCCACCCTCCCACCCTTTTTCTTCAAGGACTCTGATTTCTTGATCAAGTATCCATCTTATTGATGTGAAGCCTCTCCATTCTTCTCCTTCATGTTCTTACCCGGTGTTTCTCATGAAGATGCTAACGGAGCCTCAAGTTTATAATTCTTTGTTCTTTTATCTTCCCCGGTGTGTTCAATGCAATCTTTCGATGGTGATCACATCTTTTCCTTGTTTCAATACCTTCTCATACCGGTGCACCTCATAATAATTCACTTCTCGCTATTCATTTGTTCGGAGTGTCAAGATATATCAGAAGGCTCATCTTGTCTTTCAAGATCAGTTCAACCTATTTGAGATTTTTATCTTATTCAAGCCATTTAAATCAACGGTGCATTATCTCTTCCACGAGAATTCGCTCAACGGTGTTTATTTTGAGTGGCCCTAACCCTGTGTCTTTTTCCGTGATCTACCCGACTCTTCTAATTTTCCCGGAGTTATTCTCAAATTCTTTTCAAGTTTGACGAAGAACTAATTATCATCATCATTTGCATTTCTCCAAGATCTTTCAAATTCTTTCATCATTGATTCAACATTTCTATTCTTCATTCCGGAGTGTCTCAACAATTCATGGTGGTGTTCCTCATCGTCATTCTCTGCTTTTGAAGACCAAGAAGTGCTTCCTCTAAATCTTGTCCGCTCCATTGAAGATTCATGGTGCTAGCTTCATGCCATCCTCTCATAATTGTTTTTGATTGAGAATTCTTTTCACCCATCCGAGCATTTCATGAGTCTTTTCAGTTTGATTCGCCGGAGCACATCATCTCGAATTATTCATTCAAGCTTTCAGCTCTCGCTCTCCAAATCATACCAATTGCATCATTCAAGTATTCTCTAATCAGCTTGTGATCTATTCGCTCATTTGTATCTAAATTCCTCAAGTATGAACGCTGTTTTCTAATTCCTCCAGGTGATTCGTTCTCTTTTCTTCATTCATTTTCAATTCTTACGGTGGTTCGTTTAAGAGTTCTCTTTTCTCGGTGATTCGTCGAAGACTTCTTCAAGTTGGCGCTATATCTCTCTTCAATCCTTGCAAAAGAATAAGTGGTATGCCAAATCCGTTGCTTGTCATCAATTTAAATTGGTGAAGGATACACATAACATAATTCTTATTCTTGTTTCATCCAAGTGATTAAGTCCTTCTTCCGGAGTTCGTAATGGTATCAATTTCTCAGTTCTAAGCTGTTCATCTCTTCTTTTCGGAGTTTGTTCATCATATCACATGCTCGGTTCGAGATGCTTCATCTTTTCTTTCCGGATTTCAAAGTTTCTCGGTTATATCGTCCCGAAGCTTCATCTTATCATTGCAAGACTTCACCTTGTGTTTCAACTTCTCTTTCTTTCTATCATCCTTTTATTACCGGAGTTCTTCATGGAGTTCCTTCGTGGTGGTTCATCAAGGATTTAATTCATTCTCGAAGTGTTCTCAAGATTCTTGTTGGAGGAGTTCAAGTATTCTTCATCTTGCATTCCGAAGCGCAATTCTTGCTACCTTATCTTTTGAGGTGGTGTTATGTCATTCTTGACAATTTCACTTCATGTTTCATGATTCAAAAGTCATCAGGAATGAGATATTTAAACCCATCAATCTCTTCATCGGAATTATCTTGGGTTATATTTCACCTAAAGCTCTCCCTAAGGATTGTTGCTATTTAGGGTGCTCATAAATGACCCAAGTTCTTCTTTTATCCTCCCGTGAAATAGTTTTCGTCTCCTTGTTTTTATCAATCCAATCTCTTCCGTGAGTGGCAGGTTGTCACCTCATAATTTTGGGATGTCTTCCATAAGTCCACATCAAGCTTAAGCTTTCGTTGTTGATAATCCAACAACTCCGTTCAACCTTTTCTTCGTAAGCTTTCTCTTTCAATTTTATTTCCGAGAGTTACCATTATCTTCTCCGTTCTTTTCTTTCCAACCATCTAGTTTTTCATTCCATTCTTTCTTTTCTTCTGGAGGCATTGTGATGTTGCTCTCTTCACTCATCATCTCGAATTGTGAGGACTGTGTTCTCTTCGTGCTTATCCATGTAACCGGAGTGTCGTGCCCTCTTTTCAAGTTCTCCCCATTTTGTCAAGTTTTACCTCCCTTCTCAACCGGAGTATTGTGTCATCTCTTCAAGCTCTTTTCATCTTATCAAGTTTTCCTTCTCCTTTCAGTTGGAGTGCTGCCCAAATTATATCAATCTTATTCCTTCTCTATCTAGTTTTAACCGGAGTGTTTTCAATATCTATCTTATCACTAGACCTCTTGGTTCTCGTCGTTTCCCTTGTTCCTCTTTTCTAACGGAGTGTTTTCAATTTTGCTCATCTTCGTTGTTTTCTTTCTTTCAATTTGCTCAACATCTCAAGGTTCATGGTTTCACTCGTTTGTCGAAGAAGCAACTTAGTTTTACCTCTTTTCTTCCTCTTCCGTTTCTCTCCGGTGTCATCCTTAGATCTTGGGACGAGATCCTCTTGTAGTGGTGGAGTGTTGTGACGCCCCGAGACCGACGCTCCAGATGTCTTACATGTTTTGCGTGTCAGCTGTGTTTTTTATTTGTTTGTTGCATTTCATCATCGCATCATTCGCATTGCATCGGCACTCCGTTGTCGCCATGTTTTAAAAACTTGCATCTGCTCGCAGTTGGCGCTTCTTCTTGTCCCTATTGTCCTCCTCTCAGATCAATCAGACCGCTCTCTTCTCTCTCTTCTCTGAGCCCATCAAACCCCTTATCTCCATGGCCTTCCGTCAAACCTCTCGCGCGCGCCCGAAAGTTGTCCCGAACCCGACCCGGACAGTCGTGACCGATGGATCCGGATCATTCCCCAACATCTATAAAACATCTCCGGTTCTTTGTTGGACTCCCCTAAGCCATTTATTCACAACCGCTCGATTTCGATCGAAGGATCCAGATTAGCCCCTAGCCAAACACCCACATGCTATATATATGTCCAACCCTAGGATCTAGGATCCTGTCCCATCCTTCCCATTCCATCGCGCCGCCACCCCCCCCCCCTTGTCCTCTCCACATCGGGATCCCCTCCCGATCCATCCAACCACCTACCTCCATCGTTTTCCCCAATGGCCCAACCAGCGCCCCGCCTGTTCGATCCGGAGGAGAGGAGCTCCTCCATGCCCAACCTCACCTCAATCCAAAGAAGACGACAGCTCCCCATACCAAGAACCTCCTCCTCGCTCGATCCCGAGCGGGAGAGTACCCCGACGGCTCGTCCCCGCGCAGCCCGTGAGGCACCGGCCTCAGCTCCTCCGGCCCTGCAACAACCTCGCCGGCCCTTCTGCAGTTCGTCGCCGCGGCAAGACTCAGCCACCGGACTACGCCTGCCTTCCCGTCGACTGGGCCAGCCTCGACCCTCTCCCTCCATTTGTTCTCCTCCTCCTGTCATTTTTCTCTCTCGGTCTCTCAGCTCCCCCTCTGTCTCTTATAGGAACCCGACGACATGGCATCGCGAAGCCCCAAGGCCCGAGCGCCCACGGGACCACGTCGAGCAGATGGCCGCTGCCCCGCCTTACAGATGCTTCACGCTTGACTCTGTGTCCGTCACCATCTCCGACCGACCCTCCTCTCTTGCCTCTGGTCCTCTGCTTTTCAAGCTCACGCTCTCTCGCTCTCCCCGCCTTCGAGCAGGACACCATGGCCGTCCTCTTCAGATCAAGCTCGCCGCCGCGGATCCACGTTTCCATCTTGCGCGTGCTCGTGCACTTCGCCTCCTCCGGTCGTCGTCGCAGCAGCAGCGCTGTCGCGGACAAGGTGAGGCAGGCGATTGCCTCGCGCGTCCACGCTTTTCCTCTGTTCTTCTCTCATCTCGCCATGTCTCTATGTTGCCAACACGAAGCCGCCGAGAGCCGCCATGGCTGCGCCCCTTCGACCCTGCAAGATGAATGCCTCGCTGCTGTTCGCGTTGACCCAGATCGATCGAGCAGCCACGGTTACAGAGCAAGCTATAGCTGTTTCAGTTTTCAGTTTCGTCAGACTTGCACCAGGGTATGACTCATGTCGCGTATACAGGCTTTGTTTATCAACTTCCATCGTAGCCCACTGGTCACTCGTGAATGCATCCATCCAGGAGATCCTGGGTTCGAGTCCCAGGCATCCCTATTTTTGCTTCTTATCTACCTTTATTTTGCACACAACACAGCCAGCCGCTTGGGCTTGGCCGATTCTGCTGCTGCTGTTGCCTTGCGCACAGAGCGCTCTATATCTATCTACCGCTGGCCTGTGTAGCCCGTGCAACTCCAGATTCAGCCCGTTTAGATTTTTTTTCCTGTTCTGTTATTTTCCTAAATTTCCAGTGCATGCATATTTACAGTAAATGCCATCATTTTAAAATGCTCATAACTAAATGTCCACGCATCCAAATAAAACATGTTATATATGTAAAATGCTCAGAATTTTATCCACTTTCATAATATGCAACTTTCATGCATGTTTAAAATGTTTAAATTGTTGTTTGCATTATTTTTGCATAAATGACATGTTAAAATGATTTATTTCATAACTATTAAACCGTAGCTCGGTTTTAAATAACTTTATATGTAAACGGGTAGAAAATGCATAGAATAACTTGACGACTTTATTTTCCTGTTTAACAACATTAAAATATACTTTAGAACAGAACAGTACCAAATTCATAATATGCTCATGAGGATTTTCCGAATTGTTGTTTGTTGTTCCGCCTCATTTAAACTTGCCTAAATAGATAGTTTATCTTATGCTTCACCTCTTGCCATGTTAATCAACATTTAATATTGTTGGGTACATAAACAAGATCAAACTAAATAAATCATGTGGTGTTTCAACTCGTTGCATTTTGAGCTCCACTTAATTTGTAGGATTGCTTGTGCACTTTGCCATGCCATGCTTCATTAAACCGGACATGCATCATACTTTGTTGTGCATCATGCCATGTTTATGTGATGGTTGTTTACTATGTTGTTTGTTTCTTTCCGGTGTTGCCTCTTCGGGTTAGTTCCGATAACGTCACATTTGTGAGGATTCGTTCGTCTACGTCCGTTTGCCTTCTTCATGGACTCGTTCTTCTTCCTTGCGGGATCTCAGGCAAGATGACCATACCCTCGAAATCACTTCTATCTTTGCTTGCTAGTTGCTCGCTCTTTTGCTATGCCAATGCTACGATACCTACCACTTGCTTATCATGCCTCCCATATTGCCATGCCAAACCCCTAACCATCCTTTCCTAGCAAACCGTTGTTTGGCTATGTTACCGCTTTGCTCAGCCCCTCTTATAGCGTTGCTAGTTGCAGGTGAAGTTGAAGTTTGTTCCATGTTGGAACATGGATATGTTGGGATATCACAATATCTCTTATATTATTAATGCATCTACATACTTGGTAAAGGGTGGAAGGCTCGGCCTTATGCCTGGTGTTTTGTTCCACTCTTGCCGCCCTAGTTTTCGTCATATCGGTGTTATGTTCCCGGATTTTGCGTCCCTAACGCGGTTGGGTGATTTATGGGACCCCCTTGACAGTTCGCTTTGAATAAAACTCTTCCAGTAAGGCCCAACATTGGTTTTACCATTTGCCTCACCTATTACCTTTTTCCCTTGGGAGTCGCGATCCCAAGGGTCATCTTTATTTTAGCCCCCGGCCAATGCTTGTCTAAGTGTTGGTCCAAACTAGAGTCCTTTGCAGCGCCACCTCGGGGAAACTTGAGGGCTGGTTTTAGTTGTACGGTGTGCTCATCCGGTGTTTCCCTGAGAACGAGATATGTGCAGCTCCTATCGGGATTGTCGAAGCATCGAGCGGTCTTGCTGGTCTTGTTTTATTATTGTCGAAATGTCTTGTAGCCGGATTCGAGACTGATCGGGTCTTCCGGGAGAAGGAATATCCTTCGTTGATCGCGAGAGCTTATAATGGGCTTGTTGGGACACCCTGCAGGTATAATCTTTCAAAGCCGTGCCCATGTTATGGGCAGATGGGAATTTGTTAATGTCGGTTGTAGAAAACCCGAAGTTGATCTTAATTAAAATACATCAACCGCGTGTGTAACCGTGATGGTCTCTTCTCGGCGGAGTCCGGGAAGTGAACACAGTGTTGGAGTTATGCTTGACGTAAGTAGTTTCAGGATCACTTCTTGATCATAGTTGTTCGACCATGCTTTTGCCTTCTCTTCTCGCTCTCATTTGCGTATGTCAGACTTCAGATATGTTAGTCGCTTGCTGCAACTCCACCTCACTACCCTGTCCTACCTTTAAGCTTAAATAGTCTTGATCTCGCGGGTGTGAGATTGCTGAGTCCCCGTGACTCACAGATACTTCCAAAACCAGTTTGCAGGTGACGCATCCGAGCTCAAGGAGGAGCTCGATGAAGATCTTGTTCATTGTGTTGTTTCGTTTCAGTTGATCAGTAGTGGAGCCCAGTTGGGACGATCGCGGATCTGTGTAGCATTTGGGGTAGTCTTCTTTTATTTTGGTTCCGTAGTCGGACCTTGATTGTATCTGTATGATGTAATGCTTTACTCCTATATTGCGTGAAGTGGCGATTGTAAGCCAACTATGTATCTCTTTCCCTTATGTATTACATGGGTTGTGTGAAGATTACCTCACTTGCGACATTGCTTTCAATGCGGTTATGCTTCTAAGTCGTGCTTCGACACATGGGAGATATAGCCGCATCGAGGGCGTTACAAGAGTCTCCCACAAGCTTGGGGGAGTCTTCTCCGATTACTTAATGCTTTGCCTGATCATCCTCTTAAGAAAAATGAAATACTTGATATCTTTTATAATGGACTAACCAATGCTTCAAAGGACTACTTGGATAGTTGTGCTGGTTGTGTTCTCAGGGAAAGAAAAGTCGACGAAACTGAATTACTATTGAATAATATGTTGACTAATGAAAATAATTGGACTCTTCCTGAGCCAATTCCTAAACCAATTGAGCCAACTCATGAGCCAATTCCTAAACCCACTCCGAAGAAGAGGGGCGTTCTATTTCCCAGTCCTGAAGATATGCAAGAGGCAAAGAAATCAATGAAAGAAAAAGGTATTAAAGCTGAAGCTGTTAAGAATTTACCACCTATTGAAGAAATACATGGTCTTAATATACCGTCTGTTGAAGAAACACATTGTCTTGATAACCCGACACAGGTAGTAAAGGTAAATTCTCTCTATAGATATGATAAAGTTGAAATTCCCTCTACTAAATTTCATAGCCCATGCTTAGATGAATTTGATGACTTTATGGCTAGGCAAGAAAGTTTTAATGCTTATGTTGGTAGGGAATTAAAGAATAATGCTTTCGAGATAGGATGCTTGAGTGATTATATGGCTAGATTTAAAGGTGAACTTAAACTCATTAGCAAATATGCTTCTATGGTTACCACTCAAGCTGAGCAAGTACTTAAAGCTCAAAATGATTTGCTTGATGAATTAAATAATAAAAATGATTTTGCTGTTAGAGTGGCTACTAGAACTGGCAGAATGACTCAGGAACCTTTGTATCCTGAAGGCCACCCTAAGAGAATCGAGCAGGATTCTCAGAGAAATAATTTAGAGGCACCTAGTTCTTCCAAAAAGAAGAAAAAGAAAAACGATAGGACTTTGCATGCTTCTAGTGAACCTGTTGTAGACACACCTGAGAATCCCAATGATATTTCTATTTCTGATGTTGAAACACAATCAGGTGATGAACATGAACCTAGTGATAATGTTAATGATAATGTTCATGTTGATTCTCAACCTAGCAATAATAATGATGTAGAGATTGAACCTGCTGTTGATCTTGATAACCCACAATCAAAGAATCAACGTTATGATAAGAGAGATTTTGTTGCTAGGAAGAACGGTAGAGAAAGAGAACCATGGGTTCAAAAACCCATGCCCTTTCCTCCTAAACCATCCAAGACAAAGGATGATGAGGATTTTGAGCACTTTGCTGAAATGATTAGACCTATTTTCTTACGTATGTGCTTAACTGATATGCTTAAAGTAAATCCTTATGCTAAGTATATGAAGGATATCATTACAAATAAAAGAAAGATACCGGAAGCTAAAATTTCCACCATGCTTGCTAATTACACTTTTAAGGGTGGAATACCAAAGAAACTTGGAGATCCGGGGGTACCAACTATACCATGCTCCATTAAAAGAAATTATCTTAAAACTGCTTTATGTGATCTTGGAGCCGGTGTTAGTGTTATGCCTCTCTCTTTATATCGTAGACTTGAATTGAATAAGTTGACACCTACTGAAATATCTTTGAAAATGGCTAATAAATCAACTGCTATACCTGTCGGTACTTGTGAGGATGTGCCTGTTGTGGTTGCAAATGTCACTTTCTTAACGGACTTTGTTATTCTTGATATTCCCGAGGACGATAGTATGTCGATTATCCTTGGTAGACCCTTTTTGAACACTGCAGGGGCTATTATTGATTGCAACAAAGGCAATGTCACTTTTCATGTTAATGGTAATGAGCATATGGTACACTTTCTGAGGAAACAATCTCAAGTTCATAGCATCAATTCTATTGGAAAAATTCCAACTATCATTATTGGAGGTTTTGAATTTCCTCTTCCTACTGTCAAGAAAAAGTATGATATTCTTATTGTTGGGGATGTTCATATCCCCATTGAGGTAACTTAGTGTTATTCTAAATTTCTCCGGTTTCGTGTTATTTGGAATGAGTTTGTTAACAAGACTTGATCAACCTTGTTAGTAGATTCCTTTTGATGATCATGAGATGGATGAAACTAGAAGGCACAACCTTCTATACCCTCTTTTTACTTTCTGTTATTTAAAATAAATAAAGCAAAAATAGTAGTATTTGTCTGTTTTCTGAATTATCCGTGCAATAAAAATATCCCGAAAATAAAAGTGCTCCAAACGCCCTGCAAATTTAGTATGATTTTTTATGGAATATTTGAGGATTTTAGGCACTGAAAACACTGCAGGAGGGGCAAGCACCTGGCCACGAGGGTGGAGGGCGCGCCCACACCCCCTGGGTGCGCCCCTGTCTCGTGGGCCCAGGGTGGCCCCCTCCACTTATTCCTGCATCCACACACTCCATCTTCTTCCCAAAAAAATCACCATCCAGCTCAAGCACGAGTTCTAGCTCATTTTGCTGCGATTTTCAATCTCCTTGCTCAAAGCTCCATTCACAAAACTGCTTTGGGAGATTGTTGCTTGGTATGTGACTCCTCCATTGGTCCAATTAGCTTTTGTTCTAGTGCTTTATTCATTGCAAATTTTTGCTGCATAAGGTGACTGTGTTCTTGAGCTTGCATGTCAAATTTATGAGGTCCCAAGTAATTCTAATGCATGATATAGGCTCTAGGCACTTGTAGGAGTAGTTGCTACCAATTTTGTTTAGTTTTATTCACTTTTATTTTGAAGTTACTAAAATTTCAGAAATTTTTCAGAAAAATAAATATGTCTAGGAGAATGTATCAAGGTGGTTCCTCAATAAAGAGAGGACCCAGGCTTGCTATGCGTGAGCTAGACAATGAACTACCGAGGGACGCAGAAGTGCGAGCTTGTGAGTGGCCATCAGACGATTTTATGGTCAATGCATGCTTTAAAGATGAATTTGACACATATGTGCGTAATGCCAATCTTGAGGACTTCTTAGAAGATAAGTGTCCTCAGTACTATCAATTGACTGATTCATTTGTGAGAAGGTTTAAATATAAATCTTCACGTAATTCTCAGAGTGTCCTGTTTCATATTTATGATACATCTTATACCATGGACTTAGAGGATTTTAAAACTACTTGCAAACTTCCGTAGTGGGGCAATGCTAATGATCCCCACAAATCTAAATTTAGAGATTTTCTTGCTAGTATTACCGTGGGAGAATCTAGGGATATAGCACAAGCTACCATAGGGAGCATTCATTTTCCTGCTATACATTATTTTGCTCTCTTCATTGGTAGATGCATTAACGGTAAAGATGAAGCATGTCATATGTGTGTCCCTGATCTTTGTGTCCTCAAGAGTGCCGTGTTAGGTAGTAAAGATTACAACTTGGGGGCAATAGTTGCACGTAGGTTGCATAACAATGGTAGGGCTGGAGATTTATTTGGAGGAATTTATGTGACCCGTGTGGCTAATTATCTTGGTATAGCCCCACGAGAGGGGGATATGGTGTTGCCTCCTATTTATTTAGATTATAACGCTATGCTCAAACATCATTTTCTTAGGAGGAATGAACAATTCCTCCAGTATCGACTAATCTTTGACAGACATAGCTCCGTCCATGTTACTCTTCCTGCTCCTTTCCTTTTTGATTACCAAGCAAAAGGAAGATATGTTGTTACCAGGGAGGAAGCAGCTGAACACGATGGGAGAGCAGAGGCGGCTCGCGAACATGCCGCAGCTCAGGAGGCATTTGCTGTTGCACCTCAGTACGACCCCAGTTACAACTACGGATATCAGCCAGGCTACCCTTGGCATTAGACCAACTTAGGCCAAAAGCCTAAGCTTGGGGGAGTACGTATTTCTCACCGACTTTACATTCATGTTCACACACTATACTAGTTGTCGGTGCTCATACTCCTTCATTGTATTATCCATGTTAGTTTAATTTTCTTTTTCTCGCTTTCTTCTTGTGCGTTTGATAAACCTTAAGAAAAACCAAAAAAATAGTTAGTTTAATTTCCATGCTTGTAGTAGAAATTAAAATGAAGACCCAAAAAGATTTCCCGTTCTTCTTCTTACTTGTTGGGAGCTTTCCCGTGTATAGTTTTATTTTCTTTTCTTTTCTTTGGGGGTCGAGAGTAGAAGACCATATTGAAAATGTTTAGTGGCTCTCATATGCATGATTGTTTATTTAACTTAGAGCCCATGTTGCTTTGTCTTCTCTCTTGAGTTGAATGCTTGCAGACTCCAGCTTAGTCCAATGCACGTGTACTATTATTATTATACACATCGTTCGGTCGTGCGAGTGAAAGGCAATAATGACGATATATGATGGACTGGTTGAGATGAGAAAAGCTGGTATGAACTCGACCTCTCTTGTTTTTGTAAAGATGATGAGTTCATCGTTCCTGATTCAGCTTATTATGAAGTAAACATATTTGCAATGACATTTAGAGATTATAGTTGCTTGTGCCATGCTTGATTAGCTATGAGTTATAATGGTTTACCTTGCGTGCCAACATGCTATTAAAATGATTGTGACGTGGTATGATGGGATGGTATCCTCCTTCGAATGAATTGAGTGACTCGACTTGGCACATGTTCACACATGTAGTTGAAACAAATCAACATAGCCTTCATGATATTTATGTTCATGGTAGATTATATCCTACTCATGCTTGTACTCGGTGTGAATTAATTTGAATGCATGTTCATGACTGTTGTCGCTCTCTCAGTTGTTCGCTTCCCAGTCTTTTGCTAGCCTTCACCTGTACTAAGCGGGAATACTGCTTGTGCATCCAAACTCCATAAACCCCAAAGTTGTTCCACATGAGTCCATCATACCTTCCTATATGCGGTATTTACCTGCCGTTCCAAGTAAATTTGTATGTGCCAAACTCCAAACCTTCAAATGAAATTCTGTTTTGTATGCTCAAGCAGCTCATGTTTCAACTTGGGCTGCCTATATCTTCCATTCTAGGTGGGTTATTGTCAAGAGGAGTGGACTCCGCTCCTCATTCACGAGAAAGGGCCGGTAACCGGGATGCCCAGTCCCATGATCCAAAAGATCAAAGAAAATCAATATAATTAAACAAAACTCCCCCAGGGCTGTTGTTAGTTGGAGGCACGCGTTGTTTCGAGCAAGCCATGGATTGATGCTTGTTGGTGGTGGGGGAGTATAAACTTTTACCATTCTGTTTGGGAACTGCCTATAATGCATGTAGTATGGAAGATACAGCCATCTCATAGTTGTTGCGTTGACAGTGAAAGTATGCCGCTCAAAATGTTATTCATCTCTATTTTAAATCGAGCTCTGGCACCTCTACAAGTCCCTGCTTCCCTCTGCGAAGGGCCTATCTATTTACTTTTATGTTGAGTCATCACCTTCTTATTAAAAAGCACCCGCTGGAGAGCACACTGTCATTTGCATTCATTACTATTGGTTTATATTGGGTATGACTTGACTGGATCTCTTTTACCATGAATTACAATGTTTAGTCAGTCCTTGATCTTTAAAGGTGCTCTGCATTTATATTTTGCGGTCTCAGAAAGGGCTAGTGAGATACCATCTGGTTATATTATATTATGGTTGTTTTGAGAAAGTGTTGTCATACGAGTTTTATTATTATTGCTCGCTAGCTGATTATGCGATTCATATGAGTAATTTTGAGACCGAGGTGTTATTGTGAGTATGGTTAGTTCATAATATTTGCTGAAAACTTGAATGCTGGCTCTACATGTTTACAACAACAAGAGCAAATAGAGTTTGTAAAAGTTTTTCTTTATCACTTTCAGTTTATCAACTGAATTGCTTGAGGACAAGCAAAGGTTTAATCTTGGGGGAGTTGATACATCTCCAACGTATCTACTTTTCCAAACACTTTTGCCTTGTTTTGGACTCTAACTTGCATGATTTGAATGAAACTAACCCGGACTGACGCCGTTTTCAGCAGAACTACCATGATGATATTTATTGTGCAGAAAACAAAAGTTCTCGGAATGACCTGAAAAATCCATGGAGATAAGTTTTGGAAAATATAAAAAATACTGGCAAAAGAATCAAGACTAGGGGGCCCACACCCTGTCCACGAGGGTGGGGGGCGCGCCTTCCCCCCTGGGCGCCTCCCTGTCTCGTGAGCCCCCTGACGCTCCACCGACCTCAACTCCAACTCCATTATTCTGTTTCGCGGAGAAAAAAAATTAGAGAGAAAGTTTCATCGCGTTTTATGATACGGAGCCGCCGCCAAGCCCTAATCTCTCTCGGGAGGGTTGATCTCGAGTCTGTTCGGGGCTCCAGACAGGGGGCTTCATCGCCGTCGTCATCATCAACCATCCTCCATCACCAATTTCATGATGCTCACTGCCGTGCGTGACTAATTCCATCGTAGGATTGCTGGACGGTGATGGGTTGGATGAGATTTACCATGTAATCAAGTTAGTTTTGTTAGGGTTTGATCCCTAGTATCCACTATGTTCTGAGATTGATGTTGTTATGACTTTGCTATGCTTAATGCTTGTCACTAGGGCCCGAGTGCCATGATTTCAGATCTGAACCTATTATGTTTTCATGAATATATGTGTGTTCTTGATCCTATCTTGCAAGTCTATAGTCACCTATTATGTGTTATGATCCGACAACCCCGAAGTGACAATAATCGGGATACTTCTCGATGATGACCGTAGTTTGAGGACTTCATGTATTCACTATGTGCTATTGCTTTTTTCCAGTTCTCTATTAAAAGGAGGCCTTAATATCCCTTAGTTTCCACTAGGACCCCGCTACCACGGGAGGGTAGGACAAAAGATGTCATGCAAGTTCTTTTCCATAAGCACGTATGACTATATTCGGAATACATGCCTACATTACATTGATGAATTGGAGCTAGATCTGTGTCACCCTATGTTATAGCTATTACATGAGGAATCGCATCCGACATAATTATCCATCACTGATCCAATGCCTACGAGCTTTTCACATATTGTGTTTCGCTTATCTACTTTTCCATTGCTACTGTTACAACTACTACAAAACTATTATCTTTACTTTTGCCACTGTTACCATTACTATCACACTACTTTGCTACTAAATACTTTGCTGTAGATACTAAGTTATCCAGGTGTGGTTGAATTGACAACTCAACTGCTAATACTCAAGAATATTCTTTGGCTCCCCTTGTGTCGAATCAATAAATTTGGGTTGAATACTCTACCCTCGAAAGCTGTTGCGATCCCCTACACTTGTGGATTATCAGGTATCTTGAGAGGGGTTGATCGGGACGAGAGACATGGCGGATCAACACACAAGAGAAGGATTTAGACAGCTTCGGGCCCCGGGAAACATCATCCGGTATATCCCTACATGTTGTTTGTGGCTAGGTCTCATTATGCTTGAGGGAGTCCTGGATTAGGGGGTGTCCGGATAGCCGGACTACCATCATCAGCCGAACTATCATTTGCCGGACTATCATCATCGACCGGACTCCAAGACTATGAAGATACAAGATTGAAGACTTCCCCCCGTGTCCGGATGGGACTTTCCTTGGCGTGGAAGGCAAGCTTGGCGATACGGATATGTAGATCTCCTACCATTGTAACCGACTCTATGTAACCCTAGCCCTCTCCGGTGTCTATATAAACCGGATGTCTTTAGTCCGTAGGACAACAATCACAACAACCCTTACAATCATACCATAGGCTAGCTTCTAGGGTTTAGCCTCCTTGATCTCGTGGTAGATCCACTCTTGTAAACATCCACAATATCAATATCAATCAAGCAGGGCGTAGGGTTTTACCTCCATCAAGAGGGCCCGAACACAGGTAAACATCGTGTCCCTTGTCTCTGTTACCATCCGCCTAGACGCACAGTTCGGGACCCCTACCGAGATCCGCCGGTTTTGACACCGACATTGGTGCTTTCGTTGAGAGTTCCTCTGTGTCGTCACCGATAGGCTTGATGGCATCTTCAATCAACAACGACGCAGTCCTGGGTGAGACCTTTCTCCCCGGACAGATCTTCGTGTTCGGTGGCTTCGTACTGCGGGCCAACCCCCTTGGCCGTCTGGAGCAGATCGAAAGCTACGCCCCTGGCCGTCAGGTCAGGTTTGGAAGCTTAAACTTCACGGCCGATATCCGCGGGGACTTGATCCTCGATGGATCTGAGCCACAGCCGAGCATGCCACACTGTCACGATGGGCATGACCTAACTCTGCCGCCGGACAACACCTTGGAGGCCGCACCCGGATCCGCTCCGACTCATAGTCCGGAGCCGATCGCTCGAATCGAGGACGGATGGCTGGACACCGCCTCAGGAGCCGCAATTCCTACGGCGATGGAGCCGAACACTTACCTTGTCCCACGTAAAGCCCATGACTCCGAGGTGCCGGACTCCCTGCCGGACTACGAACCTCCTGCACCCGAGCCAGCCGAATCTGACTGGGCGCCGATCATGGAATTCACCGCTGCGGACATCTTTTCAGACTTCGCCCTTGGCGACATCATAAACTCATTGAAGCATCTCTCGCTATCAGAGAGCATCGGCGAACCACGCCGGGATGGTTGGGACGCGGATGACGAAGAAATTCAGAACCCACCCACCACCCACTTCGTAGCCACCGTCGACGGTTTAACCGACATACTCGACTACGACTCCGAAAACGTTGACGATATGGACGACGATGCAGGAGACTACAAAGAACCAGTGCCTACAGGACACTGGAAGGCCACCTCGTCATACGACGTATACATGGTGGACACCCCGAAGGAAAGCGATAACGAGGAACAACGAGACACGGCAGAGGATAATCTCGCCGATAAAGAACCAAAACGGCGACGCAAACGCCGCCCCAAGTCCCGCCTCGATCAAAGCAGCCTTCCTAACGACCCAGCGATAGAGCAGGGCAAGCCAGCCGACGACGAACAGGACGGGCCGGATATTCAACCCCTTCACGAAGCAATCAACAGTCCGCCACAACACCGAGCATAAGAACATACGCAAAAAGCTCGCCGCCACTTTGCAAGAAGTTTGAAGAAGGCTAAACGAAGCTCAAAACAGCGAAGACACGCCGTAATGAAGTGGAGCAAAGTATTCAAGATCGCGAACAAATATGGCAACGCCATCAAACCAAGAGCTACCGAAGCGCAAGTTGCTGCCAGAATTTGACGAGGAAGCCATCGAGCCTTCACAGTCAAAAAATAAAGAGGCCGCCTGGCCGGATAGACGGCCAGACGACAGGCCCAAAACGATAAACGGGGCTGCATACAAGCCGAATTATAATCCTGGTAAAACGGACGGCCCAACTAGGTCCATCTACGGGCCAAAAAAGAGGACCCCAGGAATTAACATACCACGACAAGTGTTCGAAGACAGCGGCACACCCAAATACAGGGGCGCCGCACACCCGCTATGTTTCACCGATGAGGTGCTGGATCATGAATTTCCAGCAGGGTTTAAACCCATAAACATAGAGGCATACGACGGCACAATGCAGACCCGAGTCTGGATAGAAGACTACATACTACACATACACATGGCTAGAGGAGACGATCTCCACACCATAAAATACTTACCCCTCAAGCTCAAAGGGCCAGCTCGGCATTGGCTCAAAAGCCTCCCAGAAAACACTGTTGGAAGTTGGGAAGAGCTTGAGGACGCGTTTAGAGCAAATTTTCAAGGGACTTATGTCCGCCCTCCGGATGCAGACGATTTGAGTCATATAACCCAACAGCCCGGAGAATCAGCGCAAAATTCGGAACAGGTTCCTTACCAAAAAGAACCAAATAGTCGACTGTCCGGACGCAGAAGCCCTAGCAGCTTTTAAACACAACGTCCGTGACGAATGGCTTGCCAGACACCTCGGCCAAGAGAAGCCAAGAACAATGGCCGCGCTAACAAGCCTCATGACGCGCTTTTGTGCAGGAGAAGACAGCTGGCTAGCAAGGTGCAGCACCAGCGACCCGAGTACATCCGAGATCAGAGATGGAAACGGAAAATCACGGCGCAGGAAAGATCAGCGCCGGAATAAAGAAAAAAGCCCGCAGGGCACGGCGGTCAACGCCGGATTCAAAAGCTCGCGGCTGAACAATACAACACGGCCTCTTAAGGAGAATAGAGACGAGCTATCAAATTTGAACAAAATTTTAGATCGGATATGTCAAATCCACAGTACCCCCGGAAGGCCTGCAAACCATACCAACCGAAATTGTTGGTTTTTAAACAGTCCGGCAGACTCAACGCTGGACACAAGGGCTCGCGCGCCAAACGAGGGCGATGATGAGCTCCACCGCAGAGAGCACCGGAAGTCAAAAACTTTCCCACAAGAAGTCAAAACAGTAAACTCGCTTCACGTGATAGTACGGAAAGCCAACACGGCACTCGCCAAGACAAGTGTCGGACGATCCACTCAAAGTGGACCGAGATTGATGTAAAACCAATCACTTTCGCCACCGGATTAGTCCGAATATCCGGAACGCAGGATAGACTGCCCTGATATCGGATCCCACAATAGGCGGACTGCACTTAACGCAGGTGTTGATGGACGGTGGCAGTGACTTAAACCTGATATATCCGGACACAATCCGCAAATGGGGATAGGCCCTATTACAACTCGGCATAGCCACACCTCCTTTAAAGGAGTGGCGCCAGGCCCTTAAGCCAGCTATCAAGCACCACGGGATGAGAAGCTCTCGTCCGCTTCAAATGCAATACAACATTACGCGTCTCTTACGCTTCAAATGCCCGGTCCACGTGGCATCGTTTTATCAAAGGGTCGCCTGAGACCCCGGACACGGCTAGACGGGTCCGGAATAAATAAGCTAGGGGCTACCTAGCCGCACACCCCTTCATAAGGGTTTGCCCATACAAGCCACAATGAGCTAGCATAGGCTCAACTTTCTTAACCTATATTTCAATTTTTATGAACTTTCTCGCACGATTTCTTTTCCAACCAAGTTCCTCTCTTTTTACAGATGAACAGCGTGCACACCCATCCAGGATACGGCACAACGGAGACACAGGCGCAGACGTGCAGTAGGGACCCGTTGCAAGGACTCTTTTCAGACTAAGACCCTACGTAAACCTTTCTTACTGTCTCTTGTTGCTATAATCCCCTGGTTCTTCAGTATAACCAGAGTGGAGACTGGCGTTTTGGCATCGGCGCGCCAAGAGAACCTGCCGATGCACTGGACACAAGGGGCTTAGGGCTTTGTTTTGCCCGCTATTATAAAGACCGAACACCTTCGGGAGTGTTCGGTGTCTCGAGTTAGGCCTTATATGCATCAACTCCGAATCATGTCTTTGGTCAAATGTTGGGTTTGCCCGGCTCGTGTTTTGCTGCCTTACGTTCCAGATCATCGGCTAACGCGGCTCCGGAGAACTCTGCGATTGTGCCCCAGTTTGGCCGGGTGAGCACCTCAAGAGAGAAAGCCAAAACTGACCGTCATGATACAGGAGAGACTGGTCAACCACTCGATCGACCTTGGGAATGTTTAGGATTCCTCCGCTTTGACGAAGGGCCGTTTCGGCCAGCACATACGCGCCTCAATTCGAGAGCACGGTGCCCCGGGGGCTATGTCGTAGCCCCACCTCGAACTCCATGGCTAACTCGAAAGTGATAAAGCATTATAGTATGATTGCCTCGTTTGCTACGCTACCACCTCCTTTACAGGACCGAGACGCCGGATTAAGTGTGAAAACGCGCTATTTTTATGAACACCCCGCACCCTTGTGCGTGGGGGCTGAAGCCAACGATCGCCATCTTTCGGGTTATACATACGTATACATGAACGGCCGCAAAGGAGATATTCTATTACTTGAACGCACAAGTATAAAAGGCGCTTACATCATAAAATTCGTTTTACATTATATAAACGCTCATTCAACGTAACATTTTTCGAGCATCGCGACTCTATTACACGAGCACCAGCAGCACTTCGCCAAAATAGTGCTTGGCGGGTAGCCGGTTATTATCCGAACCCGGGTCGCAACAGCGGTGGCATCCATCTCGTCCAATGTGTCTTCACACGGCAAGCGCCATCCGCGCACCCTCTATGCAGGCCGACCGCTTATCGCTTTGATATGCGGCACCGCCCCAAGAAATTGCTGCAATAAGCCAAAGTAACTCTTGGTGGGGCCTATCCGCCGGATATGGGTCACTATATCCGCCATAGCAAGCCCGGACAACCTATTTAGCTCAGCCCACTCAGCCAAACGATCGGTCGGCGGAAGTGAACGCCCGGACTATGGAATTGAGACCAAAACAGCTCTTCCGTCTCGGTGATCCTTCCGCTTCAAAATGCACAACAAGATCCGCCGCACTCGCTGCTAAGTCCATATAAGGTCCTCCGGACACCACAGTTGGCCCAGCTGAGCATATTTTGAATCCGTGAACCTTCGGCGCAATGTAAAAGGCTTGCCACCTACAATCTCCCGGCTGGTGCAGCTCTTCCTTCATGGCCCGCATTGCAGAGCGGGCATTCTTGGCTTCGGCGGTGGCCTTCCGCAGGTCTTCCTGCCCGCTAGGCGCTCCTTCCCAAGAGCTTCATTGCGGTCGGTAGCCTCTTTTAACTTCACAGCCATTTCGCTACCTCTTCCTCGCTCGGCGAAGAAGCGACCTTTTCGCCGCTAACTCCTCGGCCGCCTTCGAGGTTGCCAGATCACTCCTTCCGCCTGCTCCTTGGCTTGAGCAAGTTCGCCCAAGACTCTCCACGGCAGCGGCACTATCTGCATTTCACGCAAATTTTGTAAGGAGTTGGCTTCGCCCTTACCGGTGTCCATGTGAGAACACTTACCTTGCGACTCATCAAGTCGCTGTTGATCAACATGATGTCTTCATCCGCCACATCGAGTTGCCGCTTTAGTTCAGCAACTCCATAAGTCCGCTGGCCTCGGACGACCCGCCACCTGCATAGGCACGACGGAATTTATAACCTGCGATTTTGATCCTCGACGCGCTGTCGATATCGATAACCTACCGAGTCTCGTGGGCTACTATCTATACAGGCGATTCTATATGCAAAACTGTTAAAAGGTGTGTCATTTTACATACCTCAAACCCCGCCAAGAACTCCCGACATCATACAACCCGCCTTGGCGGACGCAATCCTTTCAATCACCACGCTCATCAATGCATGCTGATCTTCCGAGATAGACGCCTTCTCAAGCAGATCCTTCACCAGACACCGCTTGGTGCCGAACTATCCGGCTTTGCCACACTCGGGGGCTCCCTCCGTGACGACACTTCAGGCTCGTCCGCCCTATCCAACGGAGCCCCGGACGGGGGCGTCTCGCTCTCTATCATCTCCGGACGAAGGTCCCCCGAAGATGAGCTCATCTGCGAAGGACGGAGATCCGAACTACAAGGTAAAATCTTTTGTTATCCTCAGAAGCACAAATAGGGATGTCCCTTATTATAAAACTCCTTTCTTTCTACTTACGGCTCATTGGAGGGTTGGCTCATTGAGGGAGATTGTGCGCGCGGGGCTTCCCCGGACGCAGGACCCTCCGGCGAAGATTTCTTCCCCGCTCAGGGCTTTTTGCCCCGGGTCCCTGAGGCAGTCCTCTTCTCCCCTTGGTAGGAGGGATTCTCGATCCCCCTCGCTCAAAAGCCTCCTTAGGCGAGGCAGTAGTTTTCTGCTTTCCCTTCGCTTTCCTCCGGCGCAACCTCCAAAGATCCGGACCAGCACGGATCCGCGCGGTCTCGGAGGGGGCGAACACAGATTAATTTTGCTTCCGCTATCCACTCCTGTGTAGAAGGAGATCGGTCATAAGGCGGATCATCGAAAGGCAAACAAACGGTATGTTCGGACTTGGAACTACTTACCTGAGTATCCGGGCGATTGCAGCTTAGTCCAGCATCCTCGGTCAATTCCGGACGCACCTCTTGCGATCCAAAGAATAAGTTATACATCTCCAGGGGTGTCATACCCATGAAGTGTTGAAGAATCCGTGGGCCCTCCGGATTGAACTCCCATAGCCAGAGAGGACGGTGTTTGTAGGGCAGGAGATGCCTAATTAGCATAACCTGCATCACCACCACCATATCGATCTCCCTCATTAAGAGATCTCGAATCCGGCCCTGCAGTAGGGGCACGCCCTTTGACGGCCCCAGCCGAACCTTGGTTGACCCACGACATCAATCGTCGTGGAGGTCCCGGCGGAATAGGGCGGCGGCTTTGTCTCCGCGCCCCTCGGAACGGTAATGTAGAACCACTCTTGCTGTCACAGGCCGAGCTCCTCTTGGAAGGAGCCGGCGGGCCACGGGGCATCGGCCCTCCTACTTATGGCCGCCCCGCCACACTCCGCTTGACGCCCCCCAATCATCTTCGGCGCCACATTGAAAGTCTTTAGCCACAGGCCGAAGTGTGGGGTGACGCAGAGGAAGGCCTCGCAGATGACGATGAATGCGGATATATGGAGGATGGACTCCGGAGCCAAGTCGTGGAATTCCAACCCATAGTAAAACATGAGCCCTCTCACAAAAGGATCCATCGGGAAGCCTAAACCCCGACGGAGGTGGGATGCAAAAACGACATACTCGCCGGGCTCGGGGGTGGGGATGGCCTGCCCGTCGGCAGGCAGCCTGTGCGAAATCTCAAAAGACAGGTACTTGGCATCCCGCAGCTTTAACACGTCCTCCTCCGTGACGGAGGAGGGCATCCACCGGCCCTGGAGGTCGGAACCGGACATTGTTGAAGGTCCGAAGCGCTCGAATCTGGAGCTCTAGGTGTTAGAACTTGGAGCATGGAGAAGATTCGATGTTGGATTGAAGAAAAAGAAACGAGCCTTGGTCCCGTTATAAAGAGGGAGGATACCAAGAGCCGTCTCCGTGACCATTTGGGACTCGCCGATAGAGGCGTGGCGAGCGAAGCGCGGTTGGGTTACCCACGCCCGTATTGATGAGAATCCGGATTAAGGGAAACACGATCTCGCTCGACAAGACGTGCTAAGGAAACCGCCGCTAAACGCTACCGAGGTGGTAAAGTAAAAACAATTCGAGTAATGGATTGGTAGTGGTGTGACGTCATGCCACGGAAAACGCCGCAGATTGAGCTTGTGTATATATTATTATTCTCTACGATGGAATGTGGAATTTATTTTGCAGAGCCGGACACTATCCTGGTGTTCCCAATCTTCTATCATTTGGAGGAGGAACCCGCCTTGCAATGCCAAGCAATATACATGCCGGACTTATCGTCATTGAAGCCTGGTTCAGGGGCTACTGAGGGAGTCCTGGATTAGGGGGTGTCCGGATAGCCGGACTACCATCATCAGCCAAACTATCATTTGCCGGACTATCATCATCGACCGGACTCCAAGACTATGAAGATACAAGATTGAAGACTTCCCCCCGTGTCCGGATGGGACTTTCCTTGGCGTGGAAGGCAAGCTTGGCGATACGGATATGTAGATCTCCTACCATTGTAACCGACTCTATGTAACCCTAGCCCTCTCCGGTGTCTATATAAACCGGATGGCTTTAATCCGTAGGACAACAATCACAACAACCCTTACAATCATACCATAGGCTAGCTCTAGGGTTTAGCCTCCTTGATCTCGTGGTAGATCCACTCTTGTAAACATCCACAATATCAATATTAATCAAGCAGGACGTAGGGTTTTACCTCCATCAAGAGGGCCCGAACCTGGGTAAACATCGTGTCCCTTGTTTCCTGTTACCATCCTCCTAGACGCACAGTTCGGGACCCCCTACCCGAGATCCGCCGGTTTTGACACCGACAATGCTCATGAGGGAGACGTCATAAATCTGACTCTCCTCTAGTTGTGTCTAGCCTTAACGATTATTTTCTTCCCATCCCCTCTTGGGGTGCCTCGCCCCTCCTTATATAAGTTGAAGGGGCGGGTTACATGTAGAGTCAAACTCGGATTAGGATTTAACCTATTTTGACGTACCATGGGCTTCTCACCATGGGCTTCTTAACGTCTTGGGCTTCTTAATGTCTTGGGCTTCTTAACGTAAGCCGGCTTACAATCTAACTTACAATCTGGCTTAACTGTCTGGCATAACTGTGTGCCGGCTTAACTGTCTGGCTTAACTGTCTGCCGGCTTACAATGCTTAACTGTGTCTGTCGGCTTACAATGCTTAACTGTGTCCGCTGGCTTACAATGCTTAAATGTGTCTGCCGGCTTACAATGCTTAACTGTGTCTGCCAGGTCACCAAGGAAACACCAAGTCCCAGCCGGGTCATATCTTCAACCGGGTCACACCGCGGGATATATCCATGACACATGTGATAATGGAGGTGGACTACACGGAGATGGTCAACCTCTGGAACACTCGCCAAAATTCAAGATCTGTTGTGGCTCCTATCTTAGTTGAAATAGGAGAGCTAGCTCATGTTTTTTTTCCTTTTTGTAATTTAATATGTAAATTGGTCAGGAAATGTTCTGGCTCATTGTGTGCGAGGCGTGCCTGCACACTACATTTAATGGAAAGGCGGCTCGATGAGACTCCAAGCTTTCTCGTGACCAGCCTTCTTGCTGATTGTCCAAGGAATGCCTTCATTTGAATAAAGCTCTCTGAATTGCCCGCAAAAACAAAGCCAAGCATTTTCCCAAAAGAATAGACTTTTGCTGCAAAAAGATTGATGTTGTATTTATATGATAGCAATTCGGTCTTTTCAGGATGGTAAGTTTCGAGGCCATTCCAACCTGCTGGAAATTCCAGTCATACTCAAATAAAAATCTTTCAAATGATTGAGGATGCAACCACAGCTACCTAAAAAAACAAAAAACAAATAAGATTTCCTGTGAAACTACATCTGGTATTGAATCTAATAATATTGATTTGGCACTGTGAATGTTGATTTTTTATAAGTTTGGTCAAAGTAGAGATACTTTGACTTCAGACAAAACTTATAATATCTTGTAACACCCAATATGCGGTCCTATCCTCAAGGAACTCGGGTCTCGCTGAGGATAGAAGCACATATCCAAGATGCTTTGCAAGGTGGATATCATTACAACATATCATGTACTGAATAGATGAGAGTACCGGACAAAGGCTTACACTCGCCACAAGCTACAACATGAATACATCAATACATAACAATCATCATACAGAAGAGCAAGATCCGACGACAGATGAAATCAAACGTAAAAGAAGAACGACATCCACCCTGCTAATCCCGGGCTACCAACCAGGAACCCATCCTATGATCATCAAAGAGGAGGAGGAAGAAGAAGAACTCTAAAAGAAAACATTGATCACCGTCACACCTCTATCTTTACCATTTTTCTTAGTTCGATCCTTTTGGTTATATCTTGATCTAGTATAATAAAGTTTCAATATGATCTACCTTTGAGTTTTGTTTTGATCTCTATCTATGTAATCGAGTCCGTGAGTTATATATAATAAAGAGTAGTTTTGAGTTGAGGGCTTTGCTATCTTGCTATGATCTTGTGGGAATTAAAGAAAGAATAAAAATAAATAAAAAGATCATATGTTGATCTTATGGAGTGTAATGACTTGATATATATAGAGTATGATGAATAAAAGTTGCTGAGAGTGGACAAACATAGTTTTGGTCATTGCTGTAATTAATAGGAAGTAATAAAGAAAGAGAGGCTTCCTATATAAATATACTATCTTGGACATCTTTTGTAATTGTGAGCACTCATTATAATATGACATGCTAAAAGGTTGATGTTGGACAAGGAAGACAACGTAATGGGTTATGTTTTCTTATATCCGAATAGAAGTTATATTGTCATGGATAATCCAACATGTTGAGCTTGTGAAAGTGCAACTATCCCTAGGTGGTTTTGGTAATTCCTAACAACATATAGCTCATTGAGCTAATATTATTCCAAGACAAATATTTTAGGAAAGCTCAATGAATGGCATGTCATGGATGAGAAAAGTGGATCCCTCAAAATGCTAAGGATAAAAGGATTGGCTCAAGCTTCAAGCTCAAGACTCTACATTTTATATTTTAGTGATCCAAGATCACATTGAGTCTATAGGAAAAGCCAATACTATCAAGGAGGGATGAGGTGTTGCTTAATGAGTTTCTTGCTCCATAAGTGCTTAGTGATATGATCCAAAACCCTCAACTACTTTCCCACATCCACATATGACCTAAACCCAAAGTCAAACTCGGCCCCACCGATTCTTTCTATCCGGCGCCACCGAGTTCAGATGTCATAGCCACTGCCACAAACCCTAAGCAAATCGGTCTCACCGATAGGGATCTCGGTCTCATCGAGATGGGATTGTAATCTCTCTGTTTCCCTTCGTAACGTTTCGGTCTAACCGAGATGAGCGATCGGTCCCACCGAGATTGCAATGTAAACTCTCTGTTTCCCTTTAACATTTCGGTCTAACCGAAATGAGCGAACCGGTCCCATCGAGTTTACGTGAACAACTCTCTGGTTAGCTTATTACCAAAATCGGTCTCACCGAGTCTGTGTAATCGGTCTCACCGAGATTATATTATGCCCTAACCCTAACCATATCGGTCCTACCGAGTTGCATGTCGGTCCCACCGAATATCCTAACGGTCACTAGGTTTACTAAATCGGTCTGACCGAGTTTGTTGATTTGGTCCCACCGAGATTGGTAAATTGTGTGTAACGGTTAGATTTTGTGTGGAGGCTATATATACCCCTCCACCTCCTCTTCATTCGTGGAGAGAGCCATCAGAACAAACCTACACTTCCAACTTACCATTTCTGAGAGAGAACCACCTAGTCATGTGTTGAGACCAAGATATTCCATTCCTACCATATGAATCTTGATCTCTAGCCTTCCCCAAGTTGCTTTCCACTCAAATCTTCTTTCCACCAAATCCATATCCTGTGAGAGAGAGTTGAGTGTTGGGGAGACTATCATTTGAAGCACAAGAGCAAGGAGTTCATTATCAACACACCATTTGTTACTTCTTGGAGAGTGGTGTCTCCTAGATTGGCTAGGTGTCACTTGGGAGCCTCCGACAAGATTGTGGAGTTGAACCAAGGAGTTTGTAAGGGCAAGGAGATCGCCTACTTCGTGAAGATCTACCGCTAGTGAGGCAAGTCCTTCGTGGGCGACGGCTATGGTGGGACAGACAAGGTTGCTTCTTCGTGGACCCTTCTTGGGTGGAGCCCTCCGTGGACTCACGCAACCGTTACCCTTCGTGGGTTGAAGTCTCCATCAACGTGGATGTACGATAGCACCACCTATCGGAACCACGGCTCAAAAATCACCGTGTCTCCAAATTCCGTTTGAAATCTCCAAACCCTTCCCTTTACATTCTTGCAAGTTGCATGCTTTATTTTCCACTACTCATATACTCTTTGCATGCTTGCTTGAATTGTTTTAAGATTGCTTGACTTGTGCTAAGTTTGCTAAAATCTGCCAAAGACTAAAATTGGGAAAAGGCATAGCTTTTATTTGGTTAAGTAGTCTAATCACCCCCTCTAGACATACTTCAAGATCCTACAAGTGGCATCAGATCTTTGGTCTCCATTTGCTTTGATTTCCATAGCTTTTGGTGGTCATAGCCTTGGTTTCACAACCTAGGAGAGTATGGCGTCTAGTGAGGGAAATTACCACCGTAGAGGTCCTTACTTTGATGGTACTAATTTTGATAGTTGGAAGCATAAGATGAAAATGCATATTCTCGGACATAACCCCGCCGTTTGGGCTATTGTGTGTATTGGCTTGCAAGGTGAATTCTTTGATGGGAGAGAACCAAACCGTGAAGCTAGCGCGGAAGAATTGAATATGCTGCAATACAATGCTCAAGCTTGTGATATCCTCTTCAACGGATTGTGCCCCGAAGAATTCAACAAAATCAGCCGTCTTGAGAATGCAAAGGAAATTTGAGACACTTTGATTGATATTCACGAAGGTACCGACTCCGTCAAGGAATCCAAATTGGATGTGCTTCAAAGTCAACTTGACAAGTTCAAGATGAAGGATGGTGAAGGCGTCGATGAAATGTACTCTAGGCTTGCGCTCATCACAATTGAGATTGCCGGCTTAGGAAGTGAAGAGACGATCGACAAATTCATCATCAAGAAGATCCTAAGAGCCTTGGATGGAATGTATGATACCATATGCACATTAATCCAAATGATGCCCAACTACAAGAATCTCAAGCCAACGGAGGTCATCGGAAGAATTATTGCTCATGAGATGTCACTCAAGGATAAGGAGGAGCTGCACAACAAGTCAAGTGGTGCTTACAAAGCCTCATGTAAAGCTCCCACATCATCGAGTGAGAAACAAACCTTCAATGAAGAATTGAGTCTTATGGTGAAGAATTTCAACAAATTCTACAAGAGTAGAAGTAAGGAAAGAAGTTCCAAATCAAGGTCCTACAATGACAAAAGATCTTCCAGTCGAGAGCGAAATTGCTATAACTGTGGAAGACCCGGACACTATTCCAATGAGTGTATGGCTCCCTACAAAAGAAGAGAAGATTCACCCAAGAGAAGAAGTAGAAGAGAAGAATCACCGCTAAGAGAGAGAAGGAGTAGAGATGATCGTTATGAATGAAGAACATCCCGGAAAAGCAAGGATTCGGAAAGGAAGGACAAGTCATCAAAGAGCTACACAAAACGAAGACATCAAGCTCATGTTGGTGAATGGGTATCTGGTTCCGACTCTGAACATCACTCCGAGAGAAGCTATCACTCCGACTCCGAACATACTCAAGATGAAGGTGTTGCCGGTCTAGCACTTGTGTCAACCAACTCCCACGACATATTTGATTCACCAAATGAAGGAATTGGAAGATGCTTCATGGCTAAAGGCCCAAAGGTAACACACCCCGAGTATGTTGATTTCAATAGTGATGAAGATGGCTTGCTAGGTGATGATGATTTACTTATTGACAACTCTAGTGATGAATACTACGATGAAACGTCAATTAATCATGCTAATCAAGATAAAACGAATAACGATGATAAGGAGAAAATTGAGCTCCTAACTAAAGAACTAAACACTCTTAAGCTAGCTCATGAAACTATCTTAGGGGATCATCGAGAACTTTTAAGGACTCATGAGAAGTTACGCCTTGAAAAGCTCAATCTTGAGCAAGAGCATGAGTTCTTAAAGGCAATCAATGATGATCTTCGCAAGAAAAGTTCTTCTTACATTGCCAAGGTTTACTCTCATCTACTTACATGCCTCAAGTCAAGTCTAGTAACAAAAACAAGAAGGATTCTTCCTCTAGTAGTAGCAATCATCATGTTAAATCAAATGTTGTTGCTTCTAGTAGTTGTCTTGATTCCACTAATGATTCTCTTAGCCAAGTTACACTTGAGCAAGAAAATAGCTTATTGAAGGGAATCATAGAGAAAGGTGTTTACAAGAGCCTTGCCAGGAGTAAGCAATTCGAGGAAATTGTACGCAAGCAAGGAAGGCACCGGAAGAATCAAGGTGTTGGTTTTGAACGAAAGTTCAATGCCAATGGAGTTGAGTGGGAAGAAGATCAATACCCCAAGACGAAGTTTGTTCCTCAACGAGAGAAGTATGATCCTACTTCATCCAAAGGAACACAAGCCCAAGATTATCTTCCACCACAAGACCACAAGCAAAAAGGCAAGGATGAGCTTCAAGAGGAGATTGATGCATTTGAAGAAGCTCCCAAGGCCTTGGTCAAGTGGATTCCCAAGACTACGTCAAGCTCTACTTCATCAAGTACAACTACAACTCCAAGGATTCCCATCAACATGGTGTGGATCCCGAAGAAGAAGAACTAGAGAGTTCTTGAGGGTGACTCCGCCAACATTTTTCACTCATATCATTTTGGCAAGGACAAGTGCAATCAACTTCCACATCTTGCACTAGTTCAAGGAGTCACAAACCCTCATGTTGGTAAGACAAGGGACAAGGTAACCTAATACTTTCATAGACATCATCTTGTGTGTGCATCACTCTATGTCTATGGATATCCTTGTTTGTTCCTTGTGGGACTAACCCGTGTAGGTATTGAAAGTGCAACTCACTCCAAAGGATTGCTCCAAATGATCTACATCAACATTGAGCATCCACATCTTCAACACCTACATGAAGTCATCATCGGCAAAACCCAAGGTTAGTTCATCCCTCTAAGGGGGGATTTCACATCTAGGGGGAGCTTTACTCTAAGAATTGAGCTAAAGCAACTCTAACGGTGTGAACACATCAATGCATTATGTAAAAGTGGTAACCCCACTTGAGCTTAAACTATGAGTATGACCTATGATCAAATGTTCTCATTTGACTCCTAAGTCAATATACTCATATATAGATGACCTAGTCATCGCCAATTGCTTGTTAGATGCTAGAATTGGTTGTGCATGCTTTGCCACATATTTCATTTGTCCTTTTATTGTGTGAGCATGTTGGTTGCATATTTTACTCATTCGAGGACATCCACTTGTAGTTTTGCTTGTTTGGCTTCCTTTTTTTTTGGCCAAGTGGATGGACAAGAATGCCTAAGAGCCTTCTCTAGCTATCTATGCTTTTCTTGTCTCAAACTCTATTCATGCTACATCACAAAATTAATCAAGTCAGATTCGAACCACTCTGTGTGAGGAGCACTCGGAGTCCCCGATTTGTCATAGACTTAAACTTCCAAAACCTCTTTGTGCGTTTTGGTCTGGCCGATTCTTCCATTTCGGTCATACCGAGATCACTAAGTCGATCTAGGTTTTCAATCTCGGTGCAACCGATTTGAACATTTCGGTCTCACCGAGTTGCAGCAACTACTTGCAGTTATGCATCTCGGTGCCACCGAGTTGTTCCACTCGGTCACACCGACAGGGTCGGGCTATATATACCGAAGGGCAATTTTTTTTGGAAATTTCTCCGAAAGGTTTTCGCCCGCGCTCAGCCCGCTCTGCCTCCAGGGTCTCCGGATCGCCCTCCTCATCGCCAGCCGCCTCCCGCCACTGGTCTCCGCCGCCGTCAACGGGAATCTACATCGCCGTTGCCGCCGTAGCGAGTCCATCGCCGAACTAGGGTATGGACTTGATCATTGTGCTATTCCCATCTGATTCCTAGCACATTGTGTTTGTCATGATTCTTGCCACGATTGAAACTATCTCATCTAGTCAAAACAATCCGTAGATTAGGTTTGATTTGAAAATTTAGGGTTAGGTTTCCGCCGAAACCATCTCGGACCCACCGAGTTGTAGAAATCGGTTCCACCGATTTGGCCAAGGCCATAGCACTTGTGATTCTCGGTCTGACCGAGAATTGCAAATCGGTGTGACCAAGTGTAAGTGCATCTAGTGCCACCCCTAGTTGGTTTTGGAGTATTGACGACAAAGTTGGTTGAGGGACTAATGCGTTTGTGAGAATTGCAGGATAACGCAGGTAGTGTCCCTCATGGATTCGGTTTACCTACCGGAGATGACCCCTAAAAATGTATGAAGACATTGAAGACAATGGTGGTATGAGAAGATATTCATATTGAAGACTATGACATGAGAAAACATTGCGTGAAGACTATGGAGCGCGAAGACTATGTGATTTCGTTGTTTCCTTTTCTTCTTTGTTGAGTCATAGGAACCACCGTACTGTTAAGTGGGGTCCAAGTGAACTAAGTCAGAGTGACTGAAGTGATGCTCAACCCAAATCCTATGTCTTCGAGCGAAGACAATGAGAGCAAATCTTATCCAGAGCTGGATGAGTCAGCTTTGCTTGTAGCCCAAGTAAAGTTGCCGTGTGTGTTTGAAATCTGACTGTTGGAACACGTGTCAGTTCCTTAGTGACCCAGGGTCATTTTAGACAAATCAGGTCGGGTTGCCTTATGGCTATAAATAGCCCACCCCCTACACCATAAATTGGTGGCTGCTCAGAGTTAGTGCACGGCTTTTGTTGTTTGAGAGCAACCCACCTCGAAGTCTTTGAGAGAGAGAAATCCTTGCGAGGACAAAGCCCAAACACCCAAAGCCAAAGAGTGTTAGGCATCATCAAGTATTTCATCATGTGACCTGAAGACTTATTACACTTGAGGACTGTGAATCCTCCAGCCGGTTAGGCGTCGCGTTCTGAGCATCCAAGAGTCATTGTGGATTGCCGGTGAACGAAGTCTGTGAAGGTTTGGAAGTCTACCTTGAAGACTTACCAGAGTGATTGGGCGAGGACTGGGTGTCCTTAGCTCAAGGGGAATAAGGTGAAGACACGGTCTTTCGAGTTGAATCTCATCCTCCTAACTGCACGTCATAGTTGTCACAACAACTGGAACTGGTCCAACAAATCCTGTGTCTTCAACAAGCGACTGGTTCTATCCCTTTCCATCCTTTACTTAAGTTTGTCTTCGTGAAGTCATTGCCTATCTGTCGTACCTGTTTGACTTCATTGCTTGACTACTATCGTTGATTGGCTTCATACTATCTTCCATCCTGATCCTTACTACTTAGCTGCTATTTGTCTTGTACTTTCACATCATTGCATACTTGACTATGGCTTGCTTATGGTAGTCTATCTTCCGCTGCAAATCAACTCGGTCATTTCTATTGTTTGTCTTCGAAACTTCCAAGTTTTGAAGACTTCCATAAAAATCGCCTATTCACCCCCCTCTAGTCGATACTAGCACTTTCAATTGGTATCAGAGCTAGGTACTCCCTTGTTCTGTGTGATTCTGTTTAACCACCTAGAGTTTTAGCTATGTCGACTGCAGGATTGAGGAACATATCTTGCCCCACCTTTGATGGTCATGAGTATCCCCGATGGAAGGCCATGATGAAGAAGCAACTCATGGCAATGGATAGCAAACTGTGGACCGTCACTGAGATTGGCCTCACTGATCTATGCAAGATGGCGGAGGCCGATGACATTCCAAGTACACTCTATTGAACCTTACGGCGAAGGATGTCATCTGCTCTCATCTGTCCCGAAATCAGTTCAGGAATGTTATGCACCTCAATCACGTGAAGCTAATCTGGGACCGGTTTTCTGAGGTCTATGAAGGTCATCACACTCGTCATGATCCGTGGTTTGAGGACTACAAGGAGTCTCTTAAGGAGATGACCTTTGCACCTGAATTATCATCATCCTCATCATGCATCATGGCAAGGGGTGATAAGGTAACTGAATGCTACCTCTCTGAATCTAGTGATGATGAATCAGGTGATGAATTTGGCCCCAGTTATGTCAAGCTTGCTTCCCTTGCCACTAAACAACAAAGAGTCTTGGAAAAGGTTCAAGACATGCTTAGTAAGAGCGATGATATGTTGGGTGAAGAAATGGATCAGTCAAAAGCTTTGGCTGAGAGTCTTCAGAGACTTCATTCCAAGTTTGACGCCCTTCAAGATCAACATAATGCTCTCTTGTCTGATCATGAGAAGCTTTCTTCTGAATGTCTTCAAATAAAGCTAGACCTTGAGAAGATAAGAGTGGATTATGAAGATCTTCAGAAGGAGCGCGATTCATTACTTGCTCAACACATCAGCGTTACACAGAAAGGATTTGAACCACCATGTCTAAAATGCATTGAGCGTGATAACGCTACATCTGTTGCTGAATGTTCCACTGCTGCTACTATTTCATTGTCTTCACCCACTGATGTGGTTACTAACCCCTCTGCGGAGGATACCACTGCTATTGCTGATGAAAATGCTATGTTGAAGACATTGCTTGAAACAGGGATGTATAAGAGTCTGAAAGGGCATCAGACACTCTGCGATGTCCTCAAAAAGCAGATTCTGAACCGAAACCCTAGGAAAGAGGGTGTTGGGTTTGAGAGGAAAATGAATGTTGATGGCTCGTACTGGAAGCCTGAGCAGTACCCCAAAACCACATGGGTTGCTGCAAAGGAACCTTCAGTAGATCCATCCACTTTATCTGGCTTTACCTGTGCTAATCCTATTATCATTGATGAATCCTTTGATGCAAACATTAAGCTGTTCAAGAATCAGAATGGTGAAGTGTTTGCCAGGTACATTGGTACTAACTGCAGGAATGCACCACCTATGAAGAAGATCTGGGTACCTAAGTAGTACATTGAGAATCTTCCTGTGAATGTCGTCATGACACCACCAAGGAAGAAGACAAACCCCAGACCTATAGTTTCATATGTGTAACATCCCAAAATTCTAAATTTTGGAATGTTATAATAAATAAATAGTTTTGATTGATTGATTTTTTGTTGTGTGATTTATTGTGTGAAATTGAGTGAAATTTGAAACTTTCTGAAAGTTGAATGAGAGGGAATGAAATGACTTTCCCAAACTTCCACCTTGCATTTATGATCTCCATGAATTCAAATTCTTTTCATCACAAAACCCTGGAGAGAAGATGACATGACTTCTTCCATTTATTTAAATGACAAGGGTGTTGAAAATATTTGAATTTCATTTGGAAAATATTTCCAATTCTGAAACTTTATGCAACTCAATGATTTTCACGAGAGAAGATAAAATGACTTCTTTAAATTAAATGAAATATGAGTGGGAGTTTTAAAAGAATTAAATTCAAAGTTCTTTTGAATTTATTTCCAATTTGAAGTTATTTGAGTTTTATTCAAATTATTTTTCTCCAAAACAAAATATATAGAAAATAGGGTAACATGATTCCCTACATCGAAAATTGAGAGAAATTAATTTGAAGTCATTTTGGTATTTTAAAATGATTTTATTGGATTTTATTGGACCGGTAGCACTGTGTGAATTATTAAAATTTGTGTGTATTTTATTTGAAGCTAAAATAGTGTTCATGTTGTAGAAAATCTTTTTCTGAAAATTTTGATATATTATATGCCTATATAAAATTTTTATTTATTTCTGTTTTGTTGTCTCTGTCAAAAAAAAAGAAATTTTTTGTTGCGCTCGCCGGGCCAAGGGCCAAGGCCCAAGGTTGCCAGCGCCGGCCGGCCAAGGCCATCCACCGCACGCACCTAGGGAGCCAGGAGCCAAGGTTTCCTATTCTTTTACAAATCCTAGTAGGATTTGATCCCGTTCGTTATTCCGCTTATTCCGATTTGTTTCTAGATCTTTTCCTTTGTTTCCTAATCCTAGTCTATTTCTTGTCCCTACCCAAGCAAAGCCCTCCTCCCCACTATAAATACCCAAGCACCCCCTCCAACACATCAAACCAACACCTCTCCTCTCCTCTCCTCTCCGCTCCTCTCCGCAGCAGCAGCAGCACACCACCACCGCCGCCGCCTCGACCTCTCCCGAGGTTTATATGATCTCTCTCCACCGTCCCGTGATCTCCTTTCCTCTAGGAGCAACCGCAGCATCGGATCCGATCTTCTTCCCCAACTCCGACGACTACTCCGTGAGATCCATGAAATCCTGTAATTCATTTTTTTCAAAAATAGCAATCTTAGAAAATTCATATCTTTTAGAGTTTTTAGTATTTTGAGTGATTCCAATTGCTATGTGTCACAAATTTGCTGAAGTTTCTGTTAGTGTCTCTGGATTTCAAATTTGAGTAGTTTAAATTTGAATTTGATAAATTTTGTTCAGATTAGTATTTTGGCCATAACTTGAGTTTAAAAATAGGTTTTAATTAATTCTTTTTGCTCCTGGTCTCTAGGACCTTTGTTTATCCAGTAGTATTTAGTATTTTATTTCTAGGTTAATTTAAATTAGGTTTTTGGCAAAACTGTATTGTTTTATTATTAGTTCTGTTTTAGCTTTTTCTTTATTGTTTTTATTAGTTTTAAATTATTTCTTTTTGTCACTTTTGACAAAATTAGTTGTGTTTCTGTTAGACAATAGGAGAAAATTTATTTTTATTTTAAAAATTTATTTTCCTTAGTTTTGTATGAAACCTTCTATAGGTCATAGTTAGAGTTTTATAAAAGCTTTTTATTTGTTTCTTTTGCAAATAAAATTTTATGGAAAAATACTTTCTATTAACTTAGTTGTTTTACTTTTTATTTTCTGTTAAATTATTAGTTTAGTGTTTTAATTGTTGTTAAGTTTTTTTTACTTAGGGCAAAACTATGTTAGATGCTTGTAGCAAAGTCATAGATTTTCGTTAGTAGTTTTTCTTTCTAGTTTTATTTGAAGCTTCTTTGGACTTTGTTGGAGTTTTATTATTGAGTTTTTTTGTTTTAGTTGTTATTTTGAGTGTTAGTATTGCTTGCTAGAATGATTGCTTATGTGAATGCTATGTTTGACTTGTATAGATTTTTTCTTGAGAGTGACTTAATAGTTCTATCAAATTTTGTGAGAGTGTTGTTATCTTCATCAACGTATCGTGCAAGTTCACTTTGACCATGTTTTTCATACCTATGGGTTTTATTGCATCTAGTGTCATCTTCGCAACAAACCCTCCAAAGAGTGATATTGAATTCTTGTAGTTGAGTAGTATGCATGAGGTAGGAACCCATCACCTGTTACCAAGCCCGGACGATAATTTATTTTAATGCTACGCTATAGTAGACGGGTTGGTATGAGTGCTCGGAGTGGTGTGAGAATGGAGGATCTACGCCAATGACGATAACTCCATGATGGAATCTGCAAGGATCTGCATCTTCAAGGCCTCAAGACTTCAAGACTCGAGACAAGAATTCAATACACACTCACTGGGTGAAGGATGGTTGATGGGCACCTCGAGAAACCAAGTGGTTGGCCGGGATGCATGGAGAAGCGCCATGACATCTTGCGGAAAGCTTCACCCAGACTCAAAGAGACGGAAGAATACTTCATGCCCGGAAGCTTACTGTGCAACCGCAAGTCACTATGGGCTCGCTTGGTTGACCTTAGTTGTGACTCTGGCTGGGACGGTGCTAGCAGATGTAGAACTACGGTAGGATTGGATGAGCACCGGACGGTGGTCGAGGAACTCTTCGAAGACCATGTTTCGATCGCCTTGTTCTCAAACACCCAAGTGCGAGAACGTAAAAGAGGGATCGAATCTTGCGGGTAAAGTGTACAAACCTCTGCAGAGGGTTAAACCTAATCGATTAGCCGTGTCCCGATTCACGGACAATTTGAGCATCCGGACTTGGATCTATCTCGGAACTCTCAACACCGGATTGATAACTTAATTGTGGACAACTTATGATGATTTTGGGCTATGAGACATCGGTTGGCGGAACCATGTCATGATAGAAAACTCCATAGTACAGACTTCATTTATTCCTTTGATGTAGGGAAAATAAAACCAGCTTTTACGCAAAAAACCCCGCATACGAGCCACAAAGCCATATTGCATATAGTATAGTTTTATCATCTGTTCTTTTATTATGATCTTGCCGGTACATTCAATGTAATCGACCTACACGGCTGCAACGTATCATGTTGCGTATACTTTCTTCCGACGAGTAAGAATACGGTGCAGTGGTTACGGTCTACACTCAACCTGCCGATGGCGTTGATGGGACTCCACACCCGATTACTTGTTTCACGAGACTATTGAGGTATATATCAGTTTTACGTTATTTATACATGTGATTGCACTTTGATATATACATTGATGTACTTGTGTGTGCCAAAGATACCGATCCGTGGATGGCACGGATACACGAGGCTTGACCGTCTGAGGTCGGGTCGCTACAATATGGCCCAAAGGCTTCATATAGATACAAGACTCACTTGAGTCACCCTAACGCCAATGTTTTGCAGGGAAATCATGCTCAGACTTATGAATATGAGCGTGTATCTTTGAACCGCTACGTTCATAGGACTAAGAACTTTTCTGCTTATTCATATGAGTATCATTCATCTCCTGCAAGGCTATTTGCTAGGGCTCCAAAGCCAAAATTCTCAGATGCTGCACTTAGACTCATTGTTTCTAAGCCACCCCTGAAAATGTGGGTGGCGAAGAAGAATTAACTTTCTTTTGCAGAGAAAGGTCTCCAGCCTGCAATCAAAGGCGTCCGATGCTATTGCTGGGGACCTAAAACACATTAAGGACGCATGATAAAATGTCATTCTATATACTTCATATCTGAATCACTTAACTGTCATACTATGTATCCTAATCTTGATCTAAGCTATGACAATCCCTATATGCGCCAAATGCTTATGCTTCACAACACTCGTGTGAAGCCTACCCTCCTAACTGCACTGTAGGGTACATCACCAAAAGCTTCAGAATGGATTATGGACAGTGGATGCACAAATCATATGACTGGTGATCGTAGTCTTCTCATGGACTCAACCTTACTCCATCCGACAAGAGTCACATCACATTTGCTGACACTGGTAAAAGCAAGGTATTGGGTCTAGGTAGAGTTGCAATCTCAAAGGATCAACACATGGATAAAGTGATGCTTGTTGAATCCATTGGTTTCAACTTAATGTCTGTCTCAATGCTTTGGACTTAAACATGATTGTGCTATTCGGAAAATATCGCTGCCTTGTACTAATGGAATCTGACAAGTCTCTAGTCTTCGAAGGGTATCGAAAAGATGATCTATACATGGTAGATTTCTCAGCAGGTCCACAGCTTGCCATATGTCTTCTCTCAAAAGCTTCAGAATGCTGGCTCTGGCATCGAAGGCTAGGGCATGCTGGCATGAGGAACTTGCACTCACTCGTCAAGAAGAAGCATGTCATAGGCATCGAGGATGTCAAGTTCAAGAAGGATCATCTGTGGTGTGCGCGCAAGTGGAAAGATGACTAGGCAAAGCACCCTCGAAGACAATCATGACAACATCTCAACCCTTCGAGCTGTTACACATGGACTTATTCGGACCTACTCACTACTCCACTCTCACAACAACTGCTTGTCTGTATGGCTTCGTAATTGTTGATGACTACTCAAGATACACATGGGTGCACATAATTCTCTACAAGACTGAAGTGCAAGATGTCTTCAGACGCTTCGCCAATCGAGCAATGAACAATTATGGCGTGAAGATCAAGCATATCAGAAGTGACAATGGCACTGAATTCAAGAACACCGGACTTGATCTGTATCTGGATACAATGGGAATCACTCATGAGTTCTCTGCTCCATACACACCTCAACAAAATGGCATCGTTGAGCGCAAGAACAGAACTCTCATTGAGATGGTTCGAACAATGCTAGATGAATACAAGACACCAAGAAAGTTCTTGCCTGAAGCTATTGATACAGCATGTCACATCATCAACCGTGTGTACATCCATAAGCTTCTGAACAAAACATCCTATGAGCTCCTTACTGGCAAGAAGCCAAATGTCGCCATTTTGAGTATTTGAGCTAAGTCTTTGGATCAAGGATCCCCATCACAAGTCAAAATTTGCACCTAAAGCTCATGAAGGATTCATGATTGGCTATGGAAAGGACTCACACTCCTACAGAGTCTTCAACCTCTATCTTTACAAAATCGTCGAAACTGTGGATGTGAGATTTGATGAAACCAATGGTTCACAACGAGAGATTCTGCCAAGTACACTAGACGAAGCTCCGCCAAATGAATCTATCAAGCTCGATGGGAACCGGTGAAATCATGCCTTCAAGCACAACTGAAGAGGAACTTATCATTTCTGCACCTAACCAACTCAAGACAATGCTCAGACCGAAGACAATCCTTCCAATAATGACAATGTTCAGCAAGAGCAAAATCTTCGTCCAGTTCATCCTCGAGTTGCAAATGAAGTTCAAATTGAGAAGATTATTGACAGCATAAATGCGCCTGGTCCACTCACTCGCTCAAGAGCAACACAGCTAGCAAATTTCTGTGGGCACTTTTCATTTGTATCAATATCAGAACCCAAGAAAGTTGCTGAAGCCTTTATGGAACCTGAATGGATTCAAGCTATGCAAGAAGAACTTCAACAGTTCAAGCTGAACAATGTTTGGGAACTTGTCAAGCGACCTGACCCTCGCAAGCATAAAATTATTGGAACAAAATGGATATATCGAAACAAACAAGATGAGCATGGTCAAGTCGTCAGAAATAAAGCACGCCTTGTGGCTCAAGGATATACTCAAGTCGAAGGAATTGACTTCGATGAAACATTTGCTCCTGTTGCTAGGCTTGAAGCTATTCGCATACTGCAAGCCTACGCTAATCATCACAACATCTTGCTATATCAAATGAATGTGAAGAGTGCATTTCTCAATGGCAAGATTGAAGAAGAAGTGTATGTCGCTCAACCACCTGGCTTTGAAGATCCAAAACATCCTGATATGGTGTACAAGTTAAACAAAGCACTGTATGGCCTCAAACAAGCTCCTCGTGCATGGTATGATACGATCAAAGACTTCCTGAAGAGCAAAGGCTTCAAACCTGGATCCCTCGATCCCACACTCTTCAAGAAGATATATGATGGTGAACTGTTTGTGTGCCAAATATATGTGGATGACATTATCTTCGGATGCACCAACCAGAAGTATAGTGATGAGTTTGGATACATGATGCAAGAGCAATATCAGATGTCCATGATGGGAGAACTGAAGTTCTTCCTTGGTCTTCAAATTCGTCAGCAAAGAAATGGCATCTTCATATCTCAAGAGAAATACCTCAAATATTGTCTGAAGAAGTTTGGAATGGAAGACTGCAAAGGTTACACGACGCCAATGCCAGCCAAACCATCTTGGTCCCGAGGACAATGGTAAGAGTTCGATCAAAAGGTATACCGCTCCATGATTGGTTCTTTACTTTATCTATGTGCATCTAGGCCAGATATTATGCTTAGTGTTTGCATGTGTGCTCGATTCCAAGCGGCACCAAAGGAATCGCATCACTTAGCTGTGAAGCGAATTCTTAGGTATTTGGCTTACACCCCAACACTCGGATTATGGTATCCAAAGGGCTAAAAATTTGATTTGGTTGGATTCTTGGATGCTGATTATGCTGGTGATAAGGTGGATCGCAAGTCTACATCAGGCACATGTCACTTTCTTGGTCGATCACTTGTCTGTTGGTCTTCAAAGAAGCAGAACTGTGTATCACTCTCAACTGCTGAATCTGAATACATTGCTGCTGAATCCTGTTGTGCTCAGCTTCTATGGATGAAGCAAACTCTCAAGGACTATGGCATCAACCTGAAACAAGTACCTCTCTTCGGCGACAACGAAAGTGCCATCAAGATAGCCAACAATCCAGTCCAGCACTCGAAGACAAAGCACATTGAAATTCGCCATCACTTTCTCAGAGATCATGTCATGAAGAAAGATATCGACATCATTCATGTCAACATCAAGAGCAATCGCGCGATATCTTCACAAAGCCCTTGGATGAGAAAAGGTTTTGCAAGTTACGTGTGAGCTAAATATCTTGGAATCCTCTAATGTCCCGTGATCGTGCACACATCCTAACACTTATGCATGTTGATGACTTAGATGTGCAACACACAAAGTAATGTATATCTTCAATCAATGAAGACTTACACTCTGAGTGTGAATACATTAACATGGAATTTGACTTCGGAGCGCCACGATCATTGTGCGCCGTGTCTGGGTCTAATACTTCCTATACGGTGGGTAACGCCACCACCAAATTTCTCTGTTTGAAGTGTTTCACTCATGACGTTATTTGTGCAATGACTTTGCATTTGGTTTGTCTTCAGTTTAATTTTGTCTTCATGATTTTCTGCACTATGATGATTTGATTGCCTTCTGATATATACATATACTAGTGTTCTGTCGTCTACAACATTCACTTATAGCTGTGTCTTCAATTTGAATCTTTTAAACTAAGTGAATGTGATCAGACCCTAACCTCTCTATGCTTTCTATCTCAAACTCTATCTGTCCAAATCATATGCATTCTATTGAAACTGTCGAATTTCTTCTCTGCGTCCTAGTCAGCAGAAGGCAAAGAGATAAACATTAAATCTGTTTTACATAACTCATCTTTATTGTTGAAATCCGGAGAAGCCAGAACAACTCTCCGACATGCCTGGCGGGCGTGGGAACGTGGGACAACTCTGAGTATGTTGCATGCTTGCCACGTGCCCCTCAGATGTGAACCGCCAGGGGCACCAGCGTAATTGCGCTGTGCCGCACACCTACTTATAAATACTTGTCCCCTGCGGTAAAGAAATCCTTCTTCCACCTCTCCACCTCGTCAAAACCCTAGCACCACCGCTAGCTCTCGACGATGCCGGCGACGAAGCGCTTAGCTGCCGCGACTTCTCCGAAGCCGTCCTCACGCCGGCCGCGGACATCGTCCTCTCCGCCGTCGCCGTAGGTGTCCTCCGTCGCCAAGTTAGGGCACGGTGGATTGAACTGCTCGGTCTCCTATTCATCCCATCTAGCAGTTCTTCGTGCGGTAATTATAACTCTATTTTTACCACCTTTTTGATCTTCATAAATTCATCCTATTTACCGAAAGTGGTTTCTGCCTGCACTGTGTTAGATCTATTCTGTCTGCATCTCATACTTCCTAGTCTATTCACTTAGATTTCCTATCTAGTTTGATTCCTCACTTGTACTTATTCACGGATTGGTACAAATCTGGAACCAACTCACCTCATATAAGTGAATGTCTTCGCATCATGAGGTCAATGTCTTCAAAATGATTTATCTTCAAAATCTTCTGAGAATGCATATGACCTCTTCCCCTTCCCTCGCATCTCTAATGCTGTCACAGGTACATGTCCGTGGGAGAATCCTTGGTTCTCATAGTCTGCATTCGTTTGCGAATATTTACAAGATCATATTAACTCTCCGAAGCCAGTTCTGCTCGACCAGCAAGCGTAATTCTCTGAAGCCATTGAACATATTGAAGCCATTCAGTTTGAAGTTCATGGCTGCAGAAAAATCAGCAAGGAAAGGTGGCAGACAACGCCGAGAAGGAACATCCAAAGATCTGCCTGATGACCTTGCAGAGCTCTACAAGACAGATCCTGAAGAGACTTATCATGAGCGCAAGACACGAATCCAATGGATTCGACGCTATTGGGCTGAAGAATGGTTCAAGTACAAGTTTGTGACCAAGGAATATGCAGGGAAGAATGCTATCAAGAGACCTTGGGGTGATATTATCTATCGAGGCCTTCAACCCAAGAACAGAGCTGAAGCTATTGCGCAAGGCTTCTATCCTTGCATGGTCCGTGGACCTCAGCCTGAGAACGCCGATCCCACATCATTACTCTGGTGTCGTCATGATGCTCTCTTCAAGCGCAACTTTCAGTACGCCCAGGCTTCGGCCAAGAAAAACAAGAAGTCATTGGGATTAGACTTCAACCCTGGTCCCTCTGCTCCCCGTGCTGACGGCTCCCGTGATGCAGAACCTAATGTCATCGGCCCCTTCTCCAACCTTGACGGCCTCATCACCTACATCTTGGTCCAGGGTGCCAGAGTAGATCATTCTGATAATGATGCTGACACTGATGAAGCTCCAGCTCCTCCTCCGAAGCCACAGAAGCAAAAGAAGCCAAAGGCTTCAAGATCAGCTGCACCTCCAAAAGCTTCTCGTGTGAAGCCACTGGCCACTGCACCTCCTGAAGACAGTGTGCAGTCTGAAGATCAATCACGTATCTCCAAGAGAACGGAGAAGAAAAAGCAAATTGTCAGGCATACTGATCAAACCTTGACTCCTATTGCCATTCTGCGTGAAGAACCCATTGATCTGTCCAGCGATGAAGATCTTGCTGATGATGCCCTTGAGCAACTGATAAAGAGCAAGGCAGAAGTAGAGATCTTCAACAACCTGCCTCTCTTTGATGTGGCAATCATCCATAACTTCATTGATGAGTGGTTTGGCACACCAAATCTCAGCTTTGAAGATCTGCAGCTTCCCATTGGCCTCAGCGTCTCCTTCAATGGCGCCATTGCTTCCGAGCTAGCTCTCGCTCAGCGCATCGTTGAGCTGAAGAACAAGATTGACTATGAAAAGGCTCAGTTCAAGAAGCATGTGGCGAAGCTCAGTGTGCAAGATGTCAGAAACTTCAAGGTCATGCTGCATGAGCTTAAAGCAGCTTTTCTTAAGAAGCGTGAAGAAGCTCAAGGCTCTTGTGAGAGCATGAAGAGTTTGGCTGATAAGTGTGTGCTTTCCTACAATGAGGCAGAGAAGCGCAAATCTCTTGGCCGTCCTGGCATTGACCCCAGGATGGCTGCAAAGAAGAAGAAGCCATCTACCGCTCCACCTGCGCCTTCAAGTCAAGAAGCCCCTCGCATTATCTTCCCAAGCAGCATGACTGGCTCGAAGCCAAAGGTCCTGTCAACCGCTTCAGAACAGAAGAAGACGAGGGCTGCCGAGGCTGAAGCCAGAAAAAGGAAGAATCCTGAAGCCTCTGATGCTGCTCCCTCCAAGAAGAAGCGCAAGACCAAGAAGACTAGGGCTGCTCCCACAGAGCCCTTAGTTGTTGAACCCATTTCAGTGGTTCGCCCTGCGTCAGAACATCAAGAAAGAAGGATGATAGTTCATGAGCCTACTTCCACAGAGGCTCATGAAGCTGAAGATATTCCAGCAGCTGAACCCACCATTGCTGAAGACATTGGTCAAGATGACAATGTTGAAGATGATGAAGTTCTTCCTCAGATCGAACACAACGTGGTATCATCGCCTGTTCTAACGAACAGCGAACTCATCAAGATTGGTCGCCCCTCCGACGCCAACCGCCAGATGCATCGTGGGCTGATCACCCACAACAACAAGACTCCCCAAGTACTCCCCAACAACAACAACAAGCTACACCACCCGTGCAAGAAGAAGATGAAGACTTTGACGCCTAACCAACTCCATCTCCAAAGGCGTTGCCAGCATTTCGCAGGCTTCGCAAAGGGCAAAGGCCTCAAGTCCCTCTGTTGAGCGTTCCAGAAGGAGAAGTGCAACGCCCACCTATTGCACGTCAAGTATTTTCTGAACCCACTCCAACTGTGAATGTCTCCGTGTCTGAAGCCCAAGCTGCTGAAGACATTCCGGCTGCATCAGCCGATGAGAATCAAGAAGACGTACGTGTCCCTACTCCCCCAGTTATTGAAGAAGCTATTCCTGATGTGAACGTGCTAGTGCCCGACCCTCCTGTTCATCAAGTGGAGGTTGAAAATGGTGAAGCTGCCACCACCAACGCCAATGAAGCCAATGACGTAGTCATGGCTGAAGCTAATGTGGAGCTTGAACCAACCAGTGTGCCTGAAGCTAATGAGGCCACTGTTCCTGAAGCACCTGTTGTGCAGCCTGAAGCCTCAGCTATTGCCACTGCTCCTGTTCCGCCACCAAGGCCCCATACAATTGAGCAAGCATACAGTCATGGTCAGCTAACCACTGTCCGATGGCCCATTCTAGTACCTCCGCCTACTGCCTCTGGTCCTCAATTTGATTATCATGTTGAGCATAGGCCTCAGGTCCAGAAGCCAAAGCCAAGACTGCCAAGGTTCCCAGGCACTGCCAATTCTACAGGGTCCTTCAATGCAAATGGCTTCAAATGCCACAATACCTTCTTTGACAGCTCCAAAACCCCCTACTCAAAGCCAAGGATATCATCAGATCGTTTCGAGCTATCAACAATGAAGCTATTACTCCTGCGTTACATGCGATCAAGGGCGATTTTCCCTCATATGCGCCTCGACACTGAAGCCATTGCTGGACTGCCGTGCTTAGAAGAAGCACTTGATTGCTTTCGTGATGCTGGTCTGCTCAACTTTGTGACAGACAAAGAACACTGGAATGAAGAACTGTTGCTTCAATTCTATGCTACCCTACACATTCGCGGCTACAACAGAGATATCAAGACATGGGTTCTCGAGTGGATGACTGGAAATGTTCATCATGAAGCCAAAGCTCTGGATATCATTGAGCTTACAGGCCTAGCCACTCCTGGAGAGCTATATGAACCTGATTGTCAACTACACCGCAATGCGTTGGAGAGCATCTTCCATAAGCCAGAACCCAACATGAGCCAGATGTTGAGCATGATGAAGCCTTTGCCATCTGACGCTGAATATCCAACAGAGTTCTTTGTTGACGACCTTGAGTATCTGCCACGAACAATATATCATATTATCAGGCGAACTCTATGGCCTATCAAAGGACATTCATCAGCGGCCAAGCTTGAAGGAGCCATGAAGACTTTGGTCTTTTACATTCTCAATGGCATCAGCTTCAATACTCAAGAATTCTTCATCAGGCAACTTGCTGCTTCTGGATCTGACCTATTTGGTCTGAAGTTCTATGCTCCATGGGTCATGCGCCTCATTAAGCGACACTCATCTGTCAACTATCAACCCTCTGCTCGCAATCATCTGATCTTTTTACCAGAGGTTGATATGTCAGTTGAAGCCATATACTCTGACCCTGCCAAGAAGCCTCTTTGTCTTCAGAATGTCAAGCACCAAAGCTTCACTCAACCCATTGAAGGCGTCCAAGCAGCAACACGAATCTATCCAATGGCTGGAAATACTCGTCTGCCTCATCGTGCACCTACTGAAGCCACTGAAAGCACCATTGCCCAAAGGCCTCGGAAGCGCTCTTGCGTTCTCAATGACCGAGAAATTCTTGTGGCCCTTCATCAGAAACAAGATAAGCATCACTATTGGCTCAAGAGACAGATGCAAAGCCTCTTGGTGGACGTTAATCACATTCAGAATCTTGCCACCAAGAATGCCTTTGTTGCTCACGAGACTTGCCGAAGATCATGGAAGAGTTTGACGCTACTCAGTGCTGAAGCAGATCTTCAAGACGATGGCTTCACTGAAAGATTCAAGTTTGACTCCACTCCTCCACGGACTGCAGTCCTATGTCGAACTCCATCTCTTGAAGACTCTGACTATTCCTCCTCTGCGGCAACTGTGAATGCCAGAGTGATCGATGATGAAGATGATGCTACTTCACCGCCTCCTACCTCTGCATGCATCGACACTGCACCAAGTACGTCTGCACCGCCAACCAACAACGACAACCCTGCTGCTTCACCTACTCATGAGGACGAGTAGATGCTCTATGTCTTCAAACCTTTTTGGTCCTTACTGACAAAAAGGGGAGAAGCGTATGAGTTGATAGTCTTCAAGCGGGTTCATATGGGCGGTTGCATTATATTTTGCCTCATGCTTACAACTCTTGCTTTTGAAACATTTGGTTCTTTGAGTTGTAACACCTAAACTTGATGGTCGTCTGCTACTTATTTGCTTTACTGTGATGCGATGATAAATTTCGCATGTGTGATGATAACTTCCGCACTTAGATCATTCAGCAGACGTCCATTTTTCATTATGCATGTCATTCTATTTGCTATATCATTTCATGCATGATGAATTATCTTCATAAGTTGAAGAGGCTCTTGTTGGGGAACGTAGTAATTTCAAAAATTTTCCTACGATCACGCAAGACCATGGTGATGGCATAGCAACGAGAGGGAAGAGTGTCCGTCCACGTACCCTCGTAGACCGAAAGCGGAAGCGTTATAACAACGCGGTTGATGTAGTCGTGCGTCTTCACGATCCGACCGATCCAAGCACCGAGCGACGGCACCTCCGAGTTACGCACACGTTCAGCTCGATGACGATCCCGGACTCCGATCCAGCAAAGTGTCGGGATGAGTTCCACAAGACGACGGCGTGGTGACGATGTTGATGCTCCACCGACGCAGGGCTTCGCCTAAGCTCCGTGACGATATGACTTCTCCGGCGCAGGGCTTCGCCTAAGCTCGCGACGATATGACCGAAGTGGAATATGGTGGAAGGGGCACCGACAGCTAAGGAAAGATCCGAGATCAACTTGTGTGTCATGGGGTGCCCCCTGCCCTCAGATATAAAGGAGCCAAGGGGGGGTGCGGCTAGCCTAGGGAGGCGCGCTGGAGGAGTCCTACTCCCACCGAGTAGGACTCCCCCTGTCCTAGTTGGAGTAGGATTGGGGAGGGGAAGAGGGAAGGCGCGCCCCCTCTCCTTGTCCTATTCGGACTAGAGGGGAGGGGCGCAGCCCACCTGGCCGCCCTTCCTCTTCTCTCCTATGGCCCATAAGGCCCATATACCCCGGGGTTCCGTAACCCCGTGTGTTAATAACTTCCTGTTTTCACTCGGAACCCTTCGAAGTCCAAACATAGGCTTCCAATATATCAATCTTTATGTCTCGACCATTTCGAGACTCCTCGTCATGTCCGTGATCACATCCGGGACTCGAACAACCTTGGTGCATCAATACTTATAAACTCATAATGAACTGTCATCGAAGCGTTAAGCGTGCGGACCCTACGGGTTCGAGAACTATGTAGACATGACCTAGAACCATTCTCGGTCAATAACCAATAGCGGAACCTGGATGCCCATATTGGTTCCTACATATTCTACTGAAGATCTTTATCGGTCAAACCGCATAACGACATATCGTTGTTCCCTTTGTCATCGGTATGTTACTTACGAGATTCGATCGTCGGTATCCAATACCTAGTTCAATCTCGTTACGGTAAGTCTCTTTACTCGTTCCGTAATACATCATCTCACAACTAACTCATTAGTTGTAATGCTTGCAAGGCTTAAGTGATGTGTATTACCGAGAAGGCCTAGAGATACCTCTCCGACAATCGGAGTGACAAAACCTAATATCAAATACGCCAACCCAACAAGTACCTTTGGAGACACCTGTAGTACTCCTTTATAATCACCCGATTATTTTGTGACGTTTGGTAGTACCAAAGTGTTCCTCCGTAAGCGGAGTTGCATAATCTCATAGTTATAGGAACATGTATGGGTCATGAAGAAAGCATTAACATACTAAGCGATCAAGTGTTAAGCTAACGGAATGGGTCATGTCAATCAGATCATTCAACTAATGATGTGACCTTGTTAATCAAATAACAACTCCTTGTTCATGGTTAGGAAACATAACCATCTTTGATTAACAAGCTAGTCAAGTAGAGGCATACTAGTGACATACTGTTTGTCTATATATTCACACATGTATTATGTTTCGGTTAATACAATTCTAGCATGAATAATAAACATTTATCATGATATAAGGAAATAAATAATAACTTTATTATTGCCTCTAGGGCATATTTCCTTGATCTCCCACTTGCACTAGAGTCAATAATCTAGATTACAAAGTAATGATCCTTACACCCATGGAGTCTTGGTGCTGATCATGTTTTGCTCGTGGAAGAGGCTTAGTCAACGGTGCGCAACATTCAGATCCGTATGTATTTTGCAAATCTCTATGTCTCCCACTTGGACTTGGTCCCGAATGGAATTGAAGCGTCTTTTGATATGCTTGGTCCTCTTGTGAAATCTGGATTCCTTTGCCAAGGCAATTGCACCAAGATTGTCACGAAGATCTTCATCGGTCCCGATGCACTAGGTATGACACCTAGATCGGAAATGAACTCTTTCATCCAGACTCCTTCATTCGCTGCTTCAAGCAGCTATGTACTCCGCTTCACATGTAGATCCCGCCACGACGCTTTGTTTAGAACTGCACCAACCGACAGCTCCACCGTTTAATAAAAACACGATCCGGTTTGCGATTTAGAATCGTCGGATCAGTGTCAAAGCTTACATCGACGTAACCATTTACGACTAGCTCTTTGTCACCTCCATATCGAGAAACATATCCTTAGTCCTTTTCGGTATTTCAGGATGTTCTTGACCGCTGTCCGATGATCCATTCTGGATTACTTTGGTACCTTCCTGCCAAGCTTACAGCTAAGCATACGTCAGTCGGTACACAGCATTGCATACATGATAGAGCCTATGGCTGAAGCATAGGAACATCTTTCATTTTCTCTCTATCTTCTGCTGTGGTCGGGCATTGAGTCGACTCAATCTTACACCTTGTAATACTGGTAAAAACCTTTCTTTGCTCGATCCATTTTGAACTTTTTCAAAACTTTATCAAGGTATGTGCTTTGTGAAAGTCAATTAAGCGTCTTGATCTATCTCTATAGATCTTGATGCCCAATATGTAAGCAGCTTCACCGAGGTCTTTCATTGAAAAACTTTTATTCAAGTATCCTTTTATGCTATCCAGAAATTCTATATCATTTCCAATTAATAATATGTCGTCCACATATAATATTAGAAATGCTCTGAGCTCCCACTCACTTTCTTGTAAATACAGGCTTCTCCAAAAGTCTGTACAAACCCATATGCTTTGATCACACTATCAAAGCGTTTATTCCAACTCCGAGAGGCTTGCACCGGACCATAAATTGATCGTTGGAGCTTGCACACTTTGTTAGCACCTTTTGGATCGACAAAACCTTCTGGTTGCATCATATACAACTCTTCTTCTAGAAATCCATTCAAGAATGCAGTTTTACATCCATTTGCCAAATTTTATAATCATAAAATGCGGCAATTGCTAACATGATTCGGACAGACTTAAGCATCGCCACGGGTGAGAAAGTCTCATCGTAGTCAACCCCTTGAACTTGTCGAAAACCTTTCGCAACAAGTCGAGCTTTGTAGACAGTTATATTACCATCAGCGTCGGTCTTCTTCTTAAAGATCCATTTATTTTCAATGGCTTGCCGATCATCGGGCAAGTCAACCAAAGTCCATACTTTGTTCTCATACATGGATCCCATCTCAGATTTCATGGCTTCCAGCCATTTTGCGAATCTGGGCTCACCATCGCTTCTTCATAGTTCGTAGGTTCGCCATGGTCAAGTAACATGACTTCCGAATAAGATTACCGTACCACTCAGTGCGTATTTTACTCTGGTTGACCACGAGTTCAAGTAGTAACTTGATCTGAAGCTTCATGATCATCATCATTAGTTTCCTCACTAATTGGTGTAGTTGTCACAGAACCATTTCTTGTGATGAACTACTTTCCAATAAGGGAGCAGATCTGATTATCTCATCAAGTTCTACTTTCCTTCCACTCACTTCTTTCGAGAGAAACTCCTTCTCTAGAAAGGATCCGAATTTAGCAACGAAAATCTTGCCTTCAGATCTGTGATAGAAGGTGTACCCAACAGATCTCCTTTGGGTATCCTATGAAGACACATTTTTCCGATTTGGGTTCGAGCTTATCTGGTTGAAGTTTCTTTACATAAGCATCGCAGCCCCAAACTTTAAGAAACGACAACTTTGGTTTCTTGCCAAACCACAGTTCATAAGGCGTCGTCTCAACGGATTTTGACGGTGTCCTATTCAACGTGAATGCGGCCGTCTCTAAAGCATAACCCCAAAATGATAGCGGTAAATCGAAATAGACATCATAGATCGCACCATATCTAGTAAAATACGACACGACGTTCGGACACACCATTTCTCTGTGGTGTTCGGGTGGCGTGAGTTGCTAAACTATTCCACATTGTTTCAAATGTAAACCAAACTCGTAACTCAAATATTCTCCTCCACGATCAGATCGTAGAAACTTTATTTTCTTGTTACGATGATTTTCCACTTCACTCTGAAATTCTTTGAACTTTTCAAATGTTTCAGATTTGTGTTTCATTAAGTAGATATACCCATATCTGCTCAAATCATCTGTGAAGGTGAGAAAATAACGATACCCGCGTGCCTCAACATTCATTGGACCACAAACATCGGTATGTATGATTTCCAACAAATCAGTTGCTCGCTCCATAGTTCGGAGAACGGCGTTTTGGTCATCTTGCCCATGAGGCACGGTTCGCAAGTACCAAGTGATTCATAATCAAGTGATTCCGAAGCCCATCAAGATGGAGTTTCTTCATGCGTTTTACATCGATATGACCTAAACGGCAAGTGCCACAAATAAGTTGCACTATCATTATCAACTCTGCATCTTTTGGCTTCAACATTATGAATATGTGTATCACTACCGTCGAGATTCAACAAGAATAGACCATTCTTCAAGGGTGCATGACCATAAAAGATATTACTCATATAAATAGAACAACCATTATTCTCTGATTTAAATGAATAACCGTCTCGCATTAAACAAGATCCAGATATAATGTTCATGCTCAACGCTGGCACCAAATAACAATTATTTAGGTCTAAAACTAATCCGAAGGTAGATGTAGAGGTAGCGTGCCGACCGCGATCACATCGACTTTGGAACCATTTCCAACGCAAGATCGTCACCTCGTCCTTAGCCAATCTTCGCAATCCGTAGTTCCTGTTTGAGTTGCAAATATTAGCAATGTAACCAGTATCAAATACCTGTGTACTCTCATGAGTATTAGTAAGGTACACATCAATAACATGTATATCACATATACCTTTGATCACCTTGCCATCCTTCTTATCCGCCAAATACTTGGGGCAGTTCCGCTTCGGTGTCGGTCGCTTGCGGTAAAAACACTCGATTTCGTGCTTAGGTCCAGACTTGGGTTTCTTCTCTTGATCAGCAACTTTCTTGCTGTTCTTTTGAAGTTTCCTTCTTCTTCCCTTTGCCCTTTTCTTGAAACTAGTGGTCTTGTTGACCATCAACACTTGATGCTCTTTCTTGATTTCTACCTCCATGCTTTTAGCATCGCGAAGAGCTCAGAATTGTCTTGGTCATCCCTTGCATATTATAGTTCATCACGAAGCTCTTGTAGCTTGGTGGCGTGATTGGAGAATTCATCAATGACACTATCATCCGGAAGATTAACTCCCAGCTGAATTAAGTGATTGTTATACCCGGACATTTTGAGTATGTGCTCACCGACGAACTATTCTCCTCCATCTTGCAGCTATAGAACTTATTGGAGACTTCATATCTCTCAATCCGGGCATTTGCTTGAAATATTAACTTCAACTCTGGAACATCTCATATGCTCCATGACGTTCAAAACGTCGTTGAAGACCCGGTTCTAAGCCGTAAAGCATGGCACACTGAACTATAGAGTAGTCATCAGCTTTGCTTTGCAGACGTTCATAACTTCGGCTCAAAGATCTCGCAGAGCTTGTCACCCAGCGGTGCTTCGGGGCGTAATTTTTACGTGCAGCAATGAGGATAATCCTCAAGTTACGGACCCAGTCCGTGTAATTGCTACCATCATCTTTCAACTTTGCTTTCTCAAGGAACGCATTAAAATTCAACGGAACAACAAAGACGAGCCATCTATCTACAATAAACATAGACAAGCAAAATACTATCGGTACTAAGTTCATGATAAATTTAAGTTTAATTAATCATATTAAAACCTCCCACTTAGGCAGACATCTCTCTAGTCATCTAAGTGATTACGTGATCCAAATCAACTAAACCATGTCCGATCATCACGTGAGATGGAGTAGTTTCAATGGTGAACATCACTATGTTGATCATATCTACTATATGATTCACGCCGACCTTCGGTCTCGTGTTCCGAGGCCATATCTGTTATATGCTAGGCTCGTCAAGTTTAACTGAGTATTCGCGCGTGCGCAACTGTTTTGCACCCGTTGTATTTGAACGTAGAGCCTATCACACCCGATCATCACGTGGTGTCTCAAAGACGAAGAACTTTCATAACGGTGCATACTCGGGAGAACACTTCTTGATAATTTTGGTGAGAGATCATCTTATAATGCTACCGTCAATCAAAGCAAGATAAGATGCATAAAGGATAAACATCACATGCAATCAATATAAGTGATATGATATGGTCATCATCATCTTGTGCTTGTGATCTCCATCGCCAAGCACCGTCATGATCACCATCGCCACCGCGCGACACCTTGATCTCCATCGTAGCATCGTTGTCGTCTCGCCAACTATTGCTTCTACGACTATCGCTACTCCTTAGTGATAAAGTAAAGCAATTACATGGCGTTGCATTTCATACAATAAGCGACAACCATATGGCTCCTGCCGATTGCCGATAACTCGGTTACAAAACATGATCATCTCATACAATAAAATATAGCATCACGCCTTGACCATATCACATCACAACATGCCCTGCAAAAACAAGTTAGACGTCCTCTACTTTGTTGTTGCAAGTTTTACGTGGCTGCTACGGGCTGAGCAAGAACCGTTCTTACCACGCATCAAAACCACAACGATACTTCGTCAAATAGACTCCGTTTAACCTTCTCAAGGACCGGGCGAGCTACACTCGATTCAACTAAAGTGAGAGAGACAGACACCCGCCGGTCACCTTTAAGCAACGAGTGCTCTGAGCGGTGAAACCAGTCTCGCGAAGCGCACGCGTAATGTCGGTCCGGGCCGCTTCATCTCAAAATACCGCTGAACCAAAGTATGACATGCTGGTAGGCAGTATGACTTGTATCGTCCACAACTCACTTGTGTTCTACTCGTGCACATGACATCAACGCATAAAACCAGGCTCGGATGCCATTGTTGGGGAACGAGTAATTTCAAAAAATTCCTACGATCACGCAAGACCATGGTGATGGCATAGCAACGAGAGGGAAGAGTGTCCGCCCACGCCCTCGTGAGACCGAAGCGAAGCGTTATAACAACGCTGTTGATGTAGTCGACGCCTTCACGATCCGACCGATCCAAGCACCGAACGTCACGGCACCTCCGAGTTACGCACACGCTCAGCTCGATGACGATCCCGGACCGATCCAGCAAAGTGTCGGGATGAGTTCCACAAGACGACGGCGTGGTGACGATGTTGATGCTCCACCGACGCAGGGCTTCGCCTAAGCTCGCGACGATATGACTTCTCCGGCGCAGGCTTCGCCTAAGCTCATGACGATATGACCAAGTGGAATATGGTGGAAGGGGCACCGCACACGGCTAAGGAAAGATCCGTAGATCAACTTGTGTGTCATGGGTGCCCCTGCCTCAGATATAAAGGAGCCAAGGGGGGGTGCGGCCAGCCTAGGGAGGAGGCCGAGGAGTCCTACTCCCACCGAGTGGACTCCCCTTGTCCTAGTTGGAGTAGGATCGGGGAGGGAAAGAGGGAAGGGGCGCCCCTCTCCTTGTCCTATTCGGAATAGAGGGGGGGGGGGCGCAGCCCACCTTGGCCGCCCTTCCTCTTCTCTCCTAAGGCCCATAAGGCCCATATACCCCGGGGTTCCGTAACCCCGGTGTTCCCAATAACTTCTGTTTTCACTCGGAACCCTTCCAAGTCCAAACATAGGCTTCCAATATATCAATCTTTATGTCTCGACCATTTCGAGACTCCTCGTCATGTCTGTGATCACATCCGGACTCGAACAACCTTCGTGCATCAATACTTATAAACTCATAATGAACTGTCATCAAACGTTAAGCGTGCGGACCCTACGGGTTCGAGAACTATGTGACATGACCTAGAACCATTCTCGGTCAATAACCAATAGCGGAACCTGGATGCCCATATTGGTTCCTACATATTCTACGAAGATCTTTATCGGTCAAACCGCATAACGACATCGTTGTTCACTTTGTCATCGGTATGTTACTTACGAGATTCGATCGTCGGATCCAATACCTAGTTCAATCTAGTTACGGTAAGTCTCTTTACTCGTTCCGTAATACATCATCTCACAACTAACTCATTAGTTGTAATGCTTGCAAGGCTTAAGTGATGTGTATTACCGAGAAGGCCTAGAGATACCTCTCCGACAATCGGAGTGACAAAACCTAATCTCAAATACGCCAACCCAACAAGTACCTTTGGAGACACCTGTAGTACTCCTTTATAATCACCCGATTCGTTGTGACGCTTGGTAGTACCAAAGTGTTCCTCCGTAAACGGAGTTGCATAATCTCATAGTTATAGGAACATGTATGGGTCATGAAGAAAGCATTAACATACTAAACGATCAAGTGTTAAGCTAACGGAATGGGTCATGTCAATCAGATCATTCAACTAATGATGTGACCTTGTTAATCAAATAACAACTCCTTGTTCATGGTTAGGAAACATAACCATCTTTGATTAACAAGCTAGTCAAGTAGAGGCATACTAGTGACATACTGTTTGTCTATATATTCACACATGTATTATGTTTCCGGTTAATACAATTCTAGCATGAATAATAAACATTTATCATGATATAAGGAAATAAATAATAACTTTATTATTGCCTCTAGGGCATATTTCCTTCAGATCTCCACAAGTACAACCTGCCATGTGCATTTGCATTCCAAAAGCAAATTACTTATATGCACATCTTCAGGGGGAGCCCTTGCTACTTATGAAGACAATACCCTATCCTTTACAATTTCACATACTTTATCCCCGTTGAAAACTTCAACCAGTTTGTCATCAATCACCAAAAAGGGGGAGATTGTAAGTGCATCTAGTGCCACCCCTAGTTGGTTTTGGAGTATTGACGACAAAGTTGGTTGAGGGACTAATGCGTTTGTGAGAATTGCAGGATAACGCAGGTAGTGTCCCTCATTGATTCGGTTTACCTACCGGAGATGACCCCTAAAAATGTATGAAGACATTGAAGACAATGGTGGTATGAGAAGATATTCATATTGAAGACTATGACATGAGAAGACATTGCTTGAAGACTATGGAGCGCGAAGACTATGTGATTTCGTTGTTTCCTTTTCTTCTTTGTTGAGTCATAGGAACCACCGTACTGTTAAGTGGGGTCCAAGTGAACTAAGTCGAGTGATCAAGTGAT